>JASAOE010000119.1:2500-5000 GCA_029964075.1 Patiria pectinifera
TAATTTTAATTTAATTTTAATTTTAAT
This sequence comes from Patiria pectinifera, assembly GCA_029964075.1. Taxonomy (NCBI): domain Eukaryota; kingdom Metazoa; phylum Echinodermata; class Asteroidea; order Valvatida; family Asterinidae; genus Patiria; species Patiria pectinifera. The sequence goes on from JASAOE010000119.1 coordinate 2,528, forward strand.
TTTAATTTTTAATTTTAATTTTAATTTTAATTTTTAATTTTAATTTTAATTTTAATTTTAATTTTAATTTTAATTTTAATTTTTAATTTTAATTTTAATTTTAATTTTAATTTTTAATTTAATTTAATTTTAATTTTAATTTTAATTTTAATTTTAATTTTAATTTTAATTTTAATTTTAATTTTAATTTTTAATTTTAATTTTAATTTTTAATTTTAATTTTAATTTTAATTTTAATTTTTAATTTTAATTTTAATTTTAATTTTAATTTTAATTTTAATTTTTAATTTTAATTTTAATTTTAATTTTAATTTTAATTTTAATTTTAATTTTAATTTTAATTTTTTAATTTTAATTTTAATTTTAATTTTTAATTTTAATTTTAATTTTAATTTTAATTTTTAATTTTAATTTTAATTTTAATTTTAATTTTAATTTTAATTTTAATTTTAATTTTAATTTTAATTTTAATTTTAATTTTAATTTTAATTTTAATTTTAATTTTAATTTTAATTTTAATTTTAATTTTAATTTTAATTTTAATTTTTAATTTTAATTTTAATTTTAATTTTAATTTTAATTTTTAATTTTAATTTTAATTTTAATTTTAATTTTTAATTTTAATTTTAATTTTAATTTTAATTTTAATTTTAATTTTAATTTTAATTTTAATTTTAATTTTAATTTTAATTTTAATTTTAATTTTTAATTTTAATTTTAATTTTAATTTTAATTTTAATTTTAATTTTAATTTTTAATTTTAATTTTAATTTTTAATTTTAATTTTAATTTTAATTTTTAATTTTAATTTTAATTTTAATTTTAATTTTAATTTTTAATTTTAATTTTAATTTTAATTTTAATTTTAATTTTAATTTTTAATTTTAATTTTAATTTTAATTTTAATTTTAATTTTAATTTTAATTTTAATTTTAATTTTAATTTTAATTTTAATTTTAATTTTAATTTTAATTTTTAATTTTAATTTTTAATTTTAATTTTAATTTTAATTTAATTTTAATTTTAATTTTAATTTTAATTTTAATTTTTAATTTTAATTTTAATTTTAATTTTAATTTTAATTTTAATTTTTTAATTTTAATTTTAATTTTAATTTTAATTTTTAATTTTAATTTTAATTTTAATTTTAATTTTAATTTTAATTTTAATTTTAATTTTAATTTTAATTTTAATTTTAATTTTAATTTTAATTTTAATTTTAATTTTTAATTTTAATTTTAATTTTAATTTAATTTTAATTTAATTTTTAATTTTTAATTTTAATTTTAATTTTAATTTTAATTTTAATTTTAATTTTTAATTTTAATTTTAATTTTAATTTTTAATTTTAATTTTTAATTTTAATTTTAATTTTAATTTTAATTTTAATTTTAATTTTAATTTTTAATTTTAATTTAATTTTAATTTTAATTTTTAATTTTAATTTTAATTTTAATTTTAATTTTAATTAATTTTAATTTTAATTTTAATTTAATTTTAATTTTAATTTTAATTTTAATTTAATTTTAATTTTAATTTTAATTTTAATTTTAATTTTAATTTTAATTTTAATTTTTAATTTTAATTTTAATTTTAATTTTAATTTTAATTTTAATTTTAATTTTAATTTTAATTTTAATTTTAATTTTAATTTTAATTTTAATTTTAATTTTAATTTTAATTTTAATTTTAATTTTAATTTTAATTTTAATTTTAATTTTAATTTTAATTTTAATTTAATTTTAATTTTAATTTTAATTTTAATTTTAATTTTAATTTTAATTTTAATTTTAATTTTAATTTTAATTTTAATTTTTAATTTTAATTTTAATTTTAATTTTAATTTTAATTTTAATTTTAATTTAATTTTAATTTTTAATTTTAATTTTAATTTTTAATTTTAATTTTAATTTTAATTTTTAATTTTAATTTTTAATTTTAATTTTAATTTTAATTTTAATTTTTAATTTTAATTTTAATTTTAATTTTAATTTAATTTTAATTTTTAATTTTAATTTTAATTTTAATTTTAATTTAATTTTAATTTTAATTTTAATTTTTTAATTTTAATTTTAATTTTAATTTTAATTTTAATTTTAATTTTAATTTTAATTTTAATTTTAATTTTAATTTTAATTTAATTTTAATTTTAATTTTAATTTTAATTTTAATTTTAATTTTAATTTTAATTTTAATTTTAATTTTTAATTTTTAATTTTAATTTTAATTTTAATTTTAATTTTAATTTTAATTTTAATTTTAATTTTAATTTTTAATTTTAATTTTAATTTTAATTTTAATTTTAATTTTAATTTTTAATTTTAATTTTAATTTTAATTTTAATTTTAATTTTAATTTTAATTTTTAATTTTAATTTTAATTTTAATTTTAATTTTAATTTTAATTTTAATTTTAATTTTAATTTTAATTTTAATTTTAATTTTAATTTTAATTTTTAATTTTAATTTTAATT
>JASAOE010000119.1:10000-64270 GCA_029964075.1 Patiria pectinifera
AGGACACTCCGTATTTTCTCGTTATGTCAACACAGTTATTGTGAAATTGGGAACTCAAGATAAACACATTGTATTGCAATGACATTTCCTGTAATATTTTGTCATGGTATTTGACACCAAACTCTAGAATCTTGACAGGAACCGCCGAAAAATGAATGTAATATAATTTAGGCAAATTGCAGTATGAAGGACACTCCGTATTTTATCGTCATGCAACATTTTTTTACAAAAAAGAGGGCGCGCTATATAAACACTGGGAATTTTAATTCACTGTTGCACCCGTAAGGACACTCCGTATTTTCTCGTCATGTCAACACAGTTATTGTAAAATTGGGAACTCAAGATAAACACATTGTATTGCAATGAAATTTCTTGTAATATTTCGTCATGGTATATGACATGAAATTCTAGAAACTTGACAGGAACCACCGAAGAATGAATGTAATATAATTTAAGGAAATTGCAGTACGAAAGACACTCCGTATTTTCTCGTCATGTCAACACAGTTATAGTGAAATTGGGAACTCAAGAAAAACAAATTGTATTGCAATGAAATTTCCTGTAATATTTCGTCATGGAATTTGACACGAAATTCTAGAAACTTGATAGGAACCACCGAACAATGAATGTAATATAATTTAAGAACTATTTATGTGATGCGCCCTCTATTATAGTGGTCTCGATCTCTACCACCAAACTCAATTTGGGGCCAATAACTCAAGAAACACACGTTACATTTAACTGAATTTTCGTACAGTCATTTGTCATGATGTTTAATTTCATAAAAAAGTCAAATAATCAAGCTATTATGAAAGTAACAATGCAGGGTTTTAATTGCGACAAATTCAATCCTAATGGAAGTCAACATGGATTTTTAACGTTTAAAACATTAGATTGTTACGATCATATTTATAGCTCCACGGTTTCTCACGCCATTCAAACTACTGATGCTAAACATCGTGAAATCTACTTGCACCAAATTTCAATTTAATCCCTTTTGTATTTCTTGAGTAGTTCATCGGAAACGAGGTTGTTCTTTTCGTTCAGTTGTGCAGCATGTGTGTTGATGCGTTGTTGAGACCACTATTTATGTGGCGCGCCCTCTATTATAGTGGTCTCGATCTCCACCACCAAACTCGATTTGGGGCCAACAACTCAAGAAATACACGTTACATTAAACTGAATTTTCGCACACTCATTTGTCATGATGTTTGACATCAAAAGATTTAATTTCATAAAAAAAACGTCAAATAATCAAGATATTATGACCGTAACAATACAGGGTTTTATTTGCGACAAGTACAATCCTAATGGAAGTCAACATGGATTTTTAACGTTTAAAACACTAGATTGTTACGATCATATTATATTTATAGCTCCACGGTTTCTCACGCCATTCAAACTACTTATGCTACACATCGTGAAAACTAATTGCACCAAATTTCAATTTAATCCATTTTGTATTTCTTGAGTAGTTCATCGGAAACGAGGTTGTTCTTTTTGTTCAGTTGTGCAGCATGTGTGTTGATGCGTTGTTGAGACCACTATTTATGTGGCGCGCCCTCTCATTATAGTGGTCTCGAATTTATATTCGTAATAATGTTCGCCTGTGCACAAAACACGGTTAGAGCATAGAGAAAGGACACACAGCCAGCTCGGCGAGCGGGTATTTTGTACAGTATGATGTAATTATAGTAACTGTCGTATTTGAACAGCGCCCCCATTGAAGTTATGATACGAGCCCCCCCCCCCTCCCCTGGGTGGGTGGGTGTGACCCATCCACCCACCGGGTACCACCGGTGGGTGGGTGATTTCGGGAGCCATGTGTTCGGGGGGGGGTGGGAAAACTGTTAACATTTTGAGAATTGTGAGGATTTTAAATAAAATTCGCGAAGCGAGCATAATTTTCAATGATGTCTCGTGGAAGTCTGTAACCCATTATTGATATGGGTCCACTGTACTAATTCAAGCCCCATTGACATCAACAAAGTTCAGGGCCAAATAACATGCAAGCCAACATCACTGGTGTTTCTCAAACAAAAATTAAATTATTGTCTTGTCTTTCATCTTTCATTTCTTTTCAATTTGAGGTACATTAGCCAATTACATTTTTAAATATTCACACCCAAATAAAATCAACTCCCGAAAAGTGATAGTTCCCAAGCCTGCATGTACAATGTAGTTGTCATTTTACAAGTGGCATCCTTCCACTTTCACATGCAAATAGCTAGGATCCATTTTTCATCCGTGATTTTGTCAAGCCTGCCCTCAGATGGAAGCCCAAAAACCATGGAGTTGATCCTTGGGTATATGTTTAAAACAAAATCTGTATAAGTGTGATTCTTTCCCCATTGACTGAAATTATTAGATGGACACACCGGTATATAAATGTAAATGTATGTCTATTTTTGTTTTTACTCCCAGGAGACTCTATTTCTAAGGTTGGTTTTCCTCGAGTGTTGACAGAAGGGTGGATGTGGGGAGGGGAGGGGGGGGGGTAGTGTCGCATTCTTATGGTTCTCCTTTACCACATGTTTTTAATTATCTCTATTTTACTTATTGTATTGGATGTGAACTTTTAATGTATTTTTATAGTTTTGATTTTTCTAGTGGCACTATCATTGTGAATTGATCTGTGTTTTGTATGTATGTATAGTCTTAATTAAGTCATGTAATTTTAATTATGTTTTAATTGATAGATTGGCCCATTGAAGATCATCTGTCAGGTGACATGGCTACCATCTGTAAATAAAGCTATTATTATTATTATTATTATATCTACACAATTCCACCGTTTTTAAAGCCAAACGGTCTCCGTTTTCAAAAGAAATTGGCGGGGGGGGGGGGGCACTTTTTATGCTAATGACTTGCGTAGAAATTCTCATTTGACTTAGTTCAGTGCACCCATAGTCTGTGGACTGTGTGCAGCATGCGCAGCATGTGCAGCGATCATCGTGTTTTCGTTATAGCGCCCTCTTTTTGGGTGGTTACTACGATAACTGATGAGGGCGCCCTTCAAACAGCGCCGTGCGCAGGCTGTCGATGTCCAGCATGTCCGGAGTGAATTTTTTGTTTTGACATTTTGGACAAAATGTTGTCTCTTGTCTTTTGTGTTTTAACTTAAGTGCTACATTTTCAGATGATTTTAATTATTGGAATGAAACGGAGTATGCCGTCATACAAGTGTGAAGGCCTCTTTGGGTATGCCATTTTCAAAATTCGGTAAAAATTGTGCAACCTGACGCCGCTTCCGCGATTGTGTACAAAGTCTATGGAGAGTCGAGAAAAAAATTTCTAAAAATGTTCTCAGTCCCAGATTCATTTCTTAATTTTTTTTCATCATTTTGCAATGAATGACCATCATTCATGTAATTGAGACGATATGAAGAAAAAAAGGGGCGTCAGGTTGCAACATTTTTTCCTTCTTTATTCGTTTATCGGTGGCCGCTATAAATTAAATTGTATTTGTACAAAAATGTATCTAGCCTAGGCCTATCCAGTACCCCATATGAATAAATGTCAGCCCATGATAAATGTGGCTGAATTAATGGACAACCTCTCAGCCACAAATAGCCCCACTAGTGTGGCCGCGGTTAGCCCGACTGCGTCTGGCCGTACAGTACTATCGCAAGCTCTGTCATGTCTGTAGTACGGCCAGATGCCCAATGCTTCCAAAAAGACTGAATTTGTTTGGCCGCTGATGTAGCGATTTTGCTACAGATTTCGATCGAGATTATCTTTTCATCCAGGACAAAAATTTCCAAAGTTAAGGTTCTCAGTCGTAGAACAACTCATACCTTTTCGAAAAAACGTTCTTTGGTCTCAATATTTTCATCCATCTGGCCAAAAGACGACTTTCAGTCATCTTCCACAAATATCGTCCCGAAAATTCTCCCCAATGCGATTTCAAAATGGCGGCCGCGCTGTAATGTATGCATTATGCGAGAGCGCTTGGGCAAGATAATGAATATGCATTATAGTTTATGATGTTTGTCGGACACTCGGCGCGGCTGGCCATACAAACACGAGGTCATGATCTAGAGTCAGTCTCCTTTTTATTCTTTGTATCAACAGCAAGGTACATGTAGAAGTCAGCCTGCCTGCCGTGGAGCAGGGGAGCCAGCCAGCCAGGCAGCCAGCCTGCTGGGCAGCCAGCCAGCATGCCTGCCGTGGAGCCAGCCAACCTACCTGCCAGGGTGCAGGGGGGAGAGCCAGCCAGCCAGGAAGCCGGGGAGCCAGCCAACCAGCCTGCCGGGGAGCCAGCCAGCCTGCCGGGGAGCGGGCCAGGCAGCCAGCCAACCTGCCGGGCAGCCAGCCAGGCAGCCAGCCAGGAGGGAAGCCGGGCAGCCAGCCTGCCGGGGAGCCAACCAGCCAGCCTGCCGGGGAGCCAGCCAGCCTGCCGGGGAGCCAGCCAGCCAGCTAGCCTCCAAGCCAGCCAGCTAGCCTGCCTGGAAGCTGGGCATCCAGCCATCCTGCTGGGGAGCCAGCCAGCCGGGCAGCCAACCAGGCAGCCTGCTGGGGGGGGGGGGGGGTTGTCAGTCAGTCAGTCAGCCATCCAGCAAGATCTGTTCACTGTGGTAGGACTAACCCTTTGTTAGAGCTGTTAGCGCTCAAATTGAGCCAGTGAACACACAAGATCCAAGAACTCAAGACCCAAGAACAGTGCAAAAGTGGAGTCATTCGCATGATTTCTCAGAGTGAGTCAGATTATGTTTCTCTTGTTCCAATTCCATCCCGTCCTATTAGTGTGTGTTCAACTGAAACCACCCTTGAAAAAATGAATTGCAAATCTTCCATGCTGTCTTTCATGATTTGAGTTTACAATTTCATTAACCTCTAAAAAATGGTCAATCGACTCCATGGGAAGCAAAGTTTGATAATTTTTGGCATCGGCACAATTAGTGGGAAGCTTGCCCCCTGGATCCAGCCCCTGCTGCAAGGCTCCAATTAATTATATTCATCTAGTGCACTGCCTTTAGGGCATAAACATTCTTTTGAAGCAAACCGCAGCAAGATACATGTAACAGCCAGCCAGCAAGCCATAGGGACATTCTTTTTTTAAATATATGTGGAACACCTATTAGTAAAATGCAAATTTCACTTTCTAGATGTTATGTCCCTCTGAAAACTAAAGGCTATGGGATCTATGCCGTTAAACCTTTAGATGGGTGTGGCGGTATCGATTGATAATTGAAGTTTGACTGGGTGCTTCAATTGAGGTGCGGTAAAAATGCAGCACAGCTTAAAAGGGCCCGGGTTGCATCCACATGGCGTGTGGGTCCTGGCAACGGCCTGGAAACCCCGGAATGCAGTACGTTAAAGATGCGGGTGCATAATGTATTTCCGACCCTCTTGATAGGGCCGTAACCCTGTAATCAGTGCCGGCAAACGCTGTTACGTCCTCAGCTCACTAGACCCCGTAAAGGGGGATTGGCTGAGGGGGGCGCCCGTGCTTGCACTCTCCTGGTCCTTAGGGGTTGGATGGGTGGACCCGACAGTCAACAATTGCCTGGCCCTCCGGGGCCTGCCATTTGTCCAGCAATAGCCCTCACTATACTGAAAGCATGTGTGGCTTGTATCCTGGGACCTTCTCATGGTGGCCCTGTTTAAACTGACCTAACCAGGACATGACCTGCTCATTGAACATGAATCACATGTTGCTTCATATCTTAATTCTGCATGGATTCCGACATTCAAATCTTACAGATAAAATTTTTAAAAAATGTGCAGACTTGTGTTGCATAACAAGTCCTTCCAAATGTTATGCTAAACAATAAAGTGAAGACATTTGGTATATGAAACATTAACAATGTTTCTTCTGTGTGCTCTTTGTTTGCAAAGTAATCCTCTGAAAGTTGCATCATGAGACATGTAAGTAATTTTCACTGAGAAGGTCGCATTACATGTAATTGGTACTTTCTGCGTTTCTGTATTTTCTCCAAAAAAAAAAACGTGAAGCAAAGAAATAACACTGTTTCTCTTTCCCCTTTTTCTATTGTATTTATTGAGGTCATCCTCGGCTGAAAACTCACATCCTGAAAGCAGAGGCTGCAAGAAGCTACAGACAGAAGACAACAGTAACTGCCATGACAAATCAGAAGACAACAGCAACTGCTATGATAAATCATGATCTTTATCCAAGGTGAGTAAGGCGATCATCCTAGTAAGCTTAGGGATTGCTCCTTATTTTCTCAATCAATAAGGGGCTTGTCTTTCTTAACTGCTGAAATCCCCAAACCAAATATCACCAACAGCTCGTTTCTCGAAAACGGCTACTTCCCTATCGAAATGTAACCCTTCCTGGCTGGAGAACCATACCTGACAATCGCCCAGAGGTTTTTACAAGATGTTACATTAATGCTTTGTTTGATAACTGGTTCTGAATTTCTGGATTTCCTTTTTATATTACAGAAATTTAAAGAGACAGTCCGAAGGCAGGATTGGCAAGAGATCATGCGTGTTTATTTTCGGGTAAGAATACTTTATTAGTACAAAATTGAGACCATTTTGCAGGAATTCCTTCAGCCTATTTCATAGCTTTTGCTTTTAAATTAATCGTTTATAATGAAATTGTAGCTCCATACACCGGCCCCACCAAAAGTTGCCTCTTCTAAGTCAAAAAATGGGAAAAGCAAAAATTCAAAGATGTGTGTTCGATGCTCTTAAACAAACTCAATTTCAATGTTTTGTTTGAAATAGTGAACATTAAGTTATTTTTTATCCAATTTGGGAATCTGCATCTCTCTCTTAAAAAAGGGCTTTATTTTGCCCATGAATGAACTGGCCCTGTCGGTGCGCAAATTTTAATATTGTAAAGAAATCATCCAACACTTCAATTCCCTGCCATTTGATGGCTCATTCAACAGTGAATAACTCCTAGATTAACTTGCTATAGAAGTTGAAAAAAGTGAAATATCACTGGAAATGTATCTTGCTATTTTTCTTTTGGGAACCTTTTTCCAATTCCAGGAGGCAGCTGATGTTGATGGAGACAAATTGCCAAGGAAGAGCGGAGCTGGATGTTGATTTATCACCATGGTAACACCAACTATGGTATCAAAAAACAATTGTAGATTTTGGCCAAATTTTAATATGCAAGGTGAACCCTGTGCCGTTTTTTAAAAGCTTTGAAATCTGACTTGTATTCATAAATGCCAGATTTTAGCAAAACAAGAAAATTTGATTTGCAAGGTTAACCCCTTGTCATTTGTGTTTGTTTTTAATGTTAAGTTTTCACCACAAAAAGCACTCCTGATGCCCCTGAAAACAATGAAATACTGATGTTTGCTTTTTTTGATAGGTGTTTCTGGGTATTTTCGAGCACAATAATTTTTTTAGCCAAAATTTAATAAATTTGCAATGCTCATGCTTGCAAAATTTACAAACTTTGATTTTCATCAAAGTTAGGCTCTACATGGAATAGAAAAGATTGGCAAGTGCGTATTCCATCCTTAACTGCTTCTGAGTGATTTTGAGAAATGTCAAATTTGTAACAAAATCTTTTTTTTTTTTTTTAAATCACATATTGCACCAAAATTTCAAATGACAACTTCAGAAAGGATAGATTTATCATTGTTTTTGTTCAAAAGATGTTTCCGAGTAATTTTGAACTCAGTCAAATTTGAATCAAACTTTTAAGTAACCTTGCAAGGTTAACCCCACTTGCCAATTTTACAAGCAAATTTGAAGCCTGAATTTTCATCAAAAATGCTCTGTAAATGCACTCGAAAGGGTTATAATATGTTTGATTTGGTTCTGAAGGTGTTTCTTAGAGATTTTTGTCAAAGTAAAAATGTGGTCAAACTTTAAAACATTTTGCAAGGTTAACCGGTTGCCAAATATAAAACATTTTGAAGTCTGCAGGTGTGTGAAATCTCAGCTTTAAGGCTGATTTCAGCTTTTTTTGTTTTGGATTTCAGCTTTTTTCCCTCACTTACTGTGTACAAAAGTATAGGAGATTTCCAAAGTTTAGCCTTTTTTACACCTTTTTCAGCTGTTGTCGGCTATTTTTATCAGTGGTCATTCACACCCCTGAGTCTGGTATTTCATCAAAAACGCAATCTAAATTCTCACAAAAAGATTAAAACATGCTTGATTCGGTTCTTTAGTGTTTCTAGCAACCCAACTTTCAATTGTCATATACCTATGGTTATAAAAATAAGTGCAGGAGTTCCATTTTGTATCAAGTACGATTCCAGTGTTCCAAATTGCCAGCTACATGTAATTTCATTTATAATGAAAAAATCCATTTTTGATGCAAAATGTAAGGTTAAACCCTTGTTATTTTTGATGCAAAATTTAAGGTTAACCCCTTGTTATTTTTGATGAAAAATGTAAGATTAACCCCTTGCAATTTTTGATAAAAAATGCCATTTTGGATGGAAAAAGTAAGGTTCCCATTGCAATTTTTGATGAAAAATGCCATTTTTGATGAAAAATGTATGGTTAACCCCTTGCAATTTTTGATGAAAAATGTAAGGTTAAATAAACCCTTGCCATTTTAATGAAAAATGCTGTTTTTGATGCAAAATGTAAGGTAAACCCCTTGAAAAATGTCATTTTTCATGAAAAATGTAAGGTTAACCCCTTGCAATTTTTGATTAAAAAATGTCATTTTTTGATGCAAATGTGTAATTTTGTAAAAATTGTAATTTTTGATGAAAAATGTACGGTTAAACCCCTTGCCATTTTAATGAAAAATGCCGTTTTTGATGCAAAATGTAAGGTTAACCCCTTGCAATTTTTGATGAAAAAGGCCGTTTTTTGATGCAAAATGTAACGTTAAGCCCTTGCAATTTTTAATGATAAATGCCATTTTGGATGAGAAATGTAAGGTAAACCCCTTGAAAAATGCCATTTTTGATGAAAAATATAAGGTTAACCCTTCTAAATTTTTGATGAAGAAGGCCGTTTTTGATGCAAAATGTAAGGTTAATAATCCCTTGCAATTTTTGATGAAAATGTCGTTTTACGTGTAGATGCACAATGTAAGGTTAACCCCTTGCAATTTTTGATGAAAGAAATGCCATTTTTTTAAATGCAAATATGTAATTTTGTAAAAATTGTAATTTTTGATGAAAAATGTACGGTTAACCCCTTGCAATTTTTTATGAAAAAGGCCGTTTTTTGATGCAAAATGTAAGGTTAACCCATTGCAATTTTTAATGAAAAATGCCATTTTGGATGAAAAATGTAAGGTTAACCCCTCGTAACTTTTGATGAAAGAGGCCGTTTTTTGATGAAAAATGTAAGGTTAATCCCTTGCAATTTTTGATGAAAAATGCCGTTTTTGATGCACAATATAAGGTTAACCCCTTGCAATTTTTGATGGAAAAAATGCCATTTTTTGATGCAAATATGCAATTTTGTAAAAATTGTAATTTTTGATGAAAAATGTAGGGTTAACCCCTTGCCATTTTAATGAAAAATGCCGTTTTTGATGCAAAATGTAAGGTTAACCCCTAGAAATTTTTGATGAAAAAGGCCGTTTTTTGATGCAAAATGTAAGGTTAACCCCTCGCAATTTTTAATGAAAAATGCCATTTTGGATGAAAAATGTAAGGTTAACCCCTTGCAATTTTTTTAGAAAAAATCCCATTTTTGATGAAAAATGTAAGGTTAACCCCTTGCCATTTTAATGAAAAATGCTGTTTTTGATGCAAAATGTAAGGTGAACCCCTTGCAACTTTGGATGAAAAAGGCAATTTTTTATGCAAAATGTAAGGTTAACCCCTTGCAATTTTTGATGAAAAATGTCATTTTTGATGCAAAATGTAAGATTAACCCCTTGCAATTTTTTAGGAAAACGGCACTTTTCATTTCAATATGTGATTGTTTTACCTTGCATTTTAATTTTTCTTCATTTATTTATATTACATGTAGTGTAAAACGTTTCAATACACAAGTATCAGTTGGAATAAATACCTAGAGTACAGAGGCATACGAATACGTAAACTGTTGGGATTCCTGTATTTTCCACGTGTACATACCTTGTACTTGCCTTCCCTTATTGCCTTATAAGTTATAGTATTACCACGCAAAAAAGTGAACTGAAAAAAAAATACTTGAATTTAAACTACCACTAACACATGTTCCCTTGTTACTGCCCATGTTTTATTTCCCAAGTAGGCCAACAGAACGAAACCACGAAATTCACTAAATTCGTATATTTATTTCAATATCCAATAGCGATGTCGTGGTAGATCTGTCACAAGCTTAAAATACCATAGACTCGAGTTCCAATTCATGATTTATAACTAAGTCCAGACCTTGCCGAACTAGAAAGCTGGGTGAATAAATTGAATAAAGAGGGCGGTATTTATTTTTTATTGCCGACCAATTGATTCTAAGGGTTTTAATTATAGGAAGTGCTACTTTCACTGGGGGACCCAGGTAGCGAACGCGGTAGAGGGGCCGATTGGTAAGCGGGCGTCCCCGGTTCGAGTCTCGGCTGCGGCAACTCGGACCGGCTGCAGGGAAACCTGCGGCGGGTTCCGAGTTCTGTATCGCTCGTCTACCCCAACTATATAAAATAAAATAAAATAAAATAGAATTTTACTCTTTTTTTAAATTAAATAAGTAAACTAAAAAGAAATAAAAGGTCCTGAAGTGACATCAGCGGGAATCGAACCCGGGACCTTCCGCATGAGCGCTAGAGTGCCTACCACTAGGCCATTGCGTTCTTCTTAATCAGAAGTGTTTGGGAGTAATACATAAAGGTCCGGATGCAATTGCGCAATTAAAAAAAAAATAACTAAGTTGGCGCGCATGCGCATTTGTGTCAAGGCTCTGCGTGAATAGAAATTGCAAGTGAGCGCGCATGGCAACTAGACTCGCGCAATAAAAATCAGAGTTGTTTAAGTTGGCGCGCATGCGCTCATCTAATCAGGGCGATCTTCATGGCCAAGTCAGCGCACATGGTCATGGCAATTAAAAAAAAATTGGTTAAACACGCTGACATGATTAAACAGCACATAAGGCGATCAGAGTTGTGATTTTTTCAATGATGTACACATTTATTCAAACTAAATTGTACAGATGTTATAAAAACGAAAAATTTACAGTGCTTGCTGTTCTTCCAAAACCTCAGCACATTTTGGCATAATAAAGCACGATTTTTAATAAGTTTCGTTAAATAACTGTCGAACGGAAGGCGCGTTCTCGAAAATGAAATGTTTAACCAAACTGTGTTTAAAGCTTGTTCAAAATGAATTTAAAAGGCGCTAAACGGTTGTAGATAGATACAAAAATTAAGAGCTTGCGAATATTGCAATTTCTGCCCAGCACCACGGGCGTCAATCGGTGGGGGACGGGGGCAAGTTCCCCACTATTTTTTAAAGTAGGGGGATATCATCCCCACTTTTTTCGTCCCCGAAAAAAAAATGTAGCCAACTAATACTATAATAATTCTATAGCTAAGACTACTGAGCTGATTCAATAACCCCAAACTCGAAATTAAATGAAGTTTAACAGATGATATTTGCTAAAAAAAAAAATGGTTTCTGTGGTCAGAAATTTTCTTACATCGCACCACAGAGGGTCTAGAGTCCACACATTTTCTGGGCCTTTAAGAGCGCCCCGACCCCACGCCGTTAGCGCTTCGCGCTTGCATTAGTGCCGGCACACCAACCCCCCCCCAGATCACACTTTCGAGAAGCGACTGACGCCCTTGCAAAGCACATTCGGCGTGAATGTTCATTTCTTTCCTAATTGACCACGGAAAAGTAACAAAAATGTGCGTGTGCTGCGCTGGATTTTGGAAACATGTCAATCACATACATTGTATATGAAACCCAACTTGTCTGGTTTGGCCACATAGCGAGGATGGAAAACAGCAGAGTTTTAGACGCCCCCTGCTAGAAACAATGCCTAGACGGGGTAGGCCAAGAAAGTGGTGGACAAATGACTTCATGGTTAACAGCACCAACTAGCGCCAGACAGACACGATTGGAGAGCGAAAATTTGTGGAGCCAACGTCCTTCGGGACATGGTGCAAGATTAGATTAGATTTATAAATTAAATTATAAGCTTCATGTTTACATCAATCTGAAAATCATTTAAATTGAATACCATACAAGTTACTACTAATACTTTTAAAATACGCCAATATTTCGTCAACAAAACATTCATATTTGTTATTAGAATAATGGATAACCCTAGAGGAATTGGTGAAAATTAAATATTCAAAAGAATATTGCGTCTTTATGTCAAATTTCTTAAGAAGAAAATGTTAAGTTCTTCAGTATTGCATGATTTCATAGACTTCTTCAGAAAAAAATACAACCCAAACGAAAAGAGCATGAATGTTTAAAAAAAAACGATCCAAAAACTTATATTTTTTTTCTCGATAAAACACAATTTATATTTTTTTCCGATAAAAAAGAAAAAAAATCACTGTATCGGCCGAAAGTCTTTGCTTTATAATATAGTTATTTTTTATTTGTTTTAGGGTTTATTTTTGTTTCAAGTTGCTTTTTAGTTTTTGATTTGCAGTTCAATGTAAATAGGTTCTTTTGTGGTCCGTTTTGGTTTGAAATCTGGAACTTGTCTCTATAAAGTCAATTTCCTCATGACTTTTCCTTTCAAAGATCCTGAGTTTAGTTTTGTTTAATTAGTAAATCCCAATAGAGTCTGTTTAGTGCAAGTTCCTCATAGTGTGTCACAGAATCCAGGTAGGAAATATATATATTTTTAAGTAAAATTTAGCCAAAATTGTTTTAATAGGGAAAAGGCATTTTTTTTTAAAGAGTTTTTCTTTTGGGTCACTGGCGGTCTTAAATTATTTAGTCAAACCAACGCATTGTTGTTTTAGTGGATTTGAATTGGTTTTGGGGTTTTAGTCTCAATTTTAGGTTGTTTTAGGTTAAATCTTTGCTTTTAGTTTCTGGTTTCTGATTTTAGGTTTGGCTTTATGTTTTAGTAAATTTTAGTCATAATTTTCGTGGTTTTTTTTTCCATTATTTGGTCATTTTGGTTGTCTCTTGAAGTTCTTGGAAATAAATTCTTGTTGTCTTCCTTTGGTTTGAAACCTAGAATGTGTATCTTATCTCTATAAATTCAATTTCCTCACGACTTTTCCTTTCAAAAATCCTGGGTTTACTTTAGTTTTGTTAGTTAATCCCCATTGAATCTTTAGTTTTACAAGTTCCCCCATAGTGTGTCAGTCTTTCAGGTTACACATACCTTTATGCCGATTCCAACATGCATGCAAAGGATATCTCATTCCGATTTTAAAGATGAAAAAAAAACTCTTTAGTTTAGCATTTCCCTGTGCGTGATCCCCCCCCCCTCCCAAATCACACTTGAGATTCGGATATCACAAACAATGGATATATGAATGGCTGGTTATGAAGACATGTCTTGCACTGGTTTGGAAGTTGCTTCATACGTTCAATCACATTTTGAACATCTTCTTCTAGCATGGTTGAAGGCAGATTACGTGCCATACGAACAGCTTCTCCCTAAAAGGAATAATAGAAGAAGGAAAACTAATCAATTAACTGTAGGCATATATGTGATGCGATCAAGCTACATGAGTCGTTTGTCGACCCTGGTCAATTTTTTTTATTACAGTTTTGAAAAGAGCACAATATCAGCATTACTGCTGCTAAAACTGCATGCTCATACCGTCTTTAGTTAAAAAATTATGGATGTTGGAACACCAAAAGATGTGATGAAGTGATGTGATGAAGTGGACCTATTTTGGCATGTATTTCCAAATAAAAATTCCAGACAAACGACTCATTTAGCTTGATCACATATGTTCTACTTCTTTCTGAGTTTGATGGAACTGTCATAACATAGTTGGGTGTAGAACAAAGAGTCATTAGACGCAGGGTTGAAAAATTTACAGGATATTGCTCTTTTGGAAAATATTACTAAGGTAAGCGCAGATTCCGTTCAATTTGCTGTGTAGTCAAACATTCTGACTTTGAAGTATATTTCAGTAGATCTCAATTACAAGTCACCAAATTAAAAAGCTCACGCTCATTTTGACTACAAAGGATGAGTAATGAATAGCATAGGTTTTTGTCATTCTGAGGTGATTCATGTGGGCTGGCTGTACACAAAGGCAAAAGCCAAAAACAGACAAAAATGGTTTTTTAAAGATCTGTAACTTGACTTGACTTGATCAACAAAATGCAATTGATGCAATCACATACAAATGTCTTTATTCGGCCTTCCTGAACATCACATATAGTGCACTAATCAATCAAAATGGCTGCCACAATGCAGAAGTGACAGTATCAGTTACATAATGCAGTGTACCATTCCTCAATCTAGTTGAAACGATGTCCAACCTCCAAATTCGGTGCATGTTCTCACAGTGACAGCCAAGAAATTCATTGCCGAGTCTGAGACAATGGAAGTTTTAGTTCTAGGACAATGGAGGATGTTTCCCAAATTCCTTGTTTACCTGTCAACTATGGAAACTGTTGGGGCATTACTGTTTGCGCTAGTTAATTAAGATTCTGTACATACATGTACAGTACCCAAAGCCATGCAACCAGGCTACAATGGCATACTTACTTTCAGGTAGTTGGCTACTTTCAGTGGTCTGCACTGCGACAGAGTACAAGACTGCTTTGTAGTTATTAACTCCAGTAATTCCTGAAGGTCCTGGATACCATAGCAACTGACGGTGGTTGCCATAGCAATGACCTGTACTTTGACCTCCACAGTTTCTGAATCTGAAAATGAGTTTGAATGAGATGAATGATGGGCCAGTAAATATATATGAAAAGAAATGATGCAACTTAAACTTATCTTTTGAAGGGAAATATTATGCAAATAACCAAGTTATTTCAAGTAGTAAGAAGATTGTATGCAAAAGTCACTTATATCTGAATGCATAGGAAGAAGCATCTTACCCACTGTTTGTTTGATTGTGAATCCATTGGCTGTGAGTCTAGTATCAGTGTAGTACATGGCAGGGTCCGGTGGATTGACTCGTTTGGACATCTCAAGTAATGTAGCCCAGTTGTCATGACCGCCTACCATGCTGGATACAAGTAAACAGACAAAAAGATGACGCTGTTTTATGTGATTCTTGTTGCAAACATGCCTGTCAAAGATCTAGTATAGTCACCAGCTCTAGACATGAAATTCAAAGCCAAGTGCTCTTCACTAACTACACATGTACAGCTCAGCCTTACGTTCATACATGAGACGGTAGACCACGCTTCTTACCTTGGTGACAGTACAACAGGGACTTCAACAGGTTGGCATGGCAACATGTGATGAGCCAGTAGCCTGTGAAACAGCAGGGTCTCTTCAACCCTGTAAACCAAGAAAAAAAGAGGGGGGACAACAAAGGTTTCAAAGGCAATTACTGGCTTTCCTGCTTGCAACATGTACATGAAATCAATTTTCCATATCTTTTCCCTTACGGTGTCATTTTCTTATAATCACCGGAGACAGTCCTTGGCAACCTTACTCTCTACACATACATTGCGTACCGAAAGGTGATTGGTAAGATGAGGTAAACTAATCAAGTAATAAGTGACAGGATGGTTTACCTGTATTGGTTGAAAACCACCACTTGGTTACCATGGTGAGCCAGCCACACATCATGTGATGCAAGCTGACCAATCAGGTTGAGTCTTTGATCAGGATCAGTTTTCCTATGAGAAAGCAAGTAGTTCAAAGATTGACCTGTACTATTGAGAATACATGTACATGTATTGTGTTTCAATCAGGTTAAACAAAAGTAATGTGTCTACAGGTATAATACAGTTTGAACCTTGTTTCTCTATTCTCCACAGTGCAGAAATATGACAGAGATTTTTCAAATGATGGCCTCGTTTCTCTTTTCTTGAAAGTGAAGAAATATTAACATGATTCAAGAGACAAGATTTGCCTATTCAGGCTTCCCAGGCGAATAGCCCGCAGTGCAGGCAAGTCACTAGCTTCACCGGTAATTATCTCGTTAAAGATGAACTTGTGAGCAAACAAACAAACAAAAATACACACCCTTAGCAATCTATACTAAGCGTTGATTTTTCAAATGTGGACATAACTTTGAAAGGTATAATTCCACTTACCTTTTCTGCTGGTGAGTTTCCAACTCTCTTCTTAATCCAATCAAATTGAATGTTATATTAACTGTTGGAATGTCAGGAGCTTTTGTCGGTAGAAGTTGATTGGCTGATTCCCGCTGCTGCTGTGACAGCAGCATCTTATCTATCAGTCCCTGATTCGATGCCTGGAACAGAAAAGGACACAAAATTAGAAAATTTGGTGTAGAAAAAAACCCAATCAATCAGAGAGACAGAGACAAGACAAGCAGCTTGTAGTTACAACAGAGTGAGCATATCTTTTTCTGGAACCGAATGGCCAGCCTGTTTTTCATCTGACTGACTGGGTCACTAAGGTCCATTCAAGACGTAATGCTACTACCGTGCCAAACGCAATGAAATTCGACTTCTTTTAATTCAGGATGGCTCGGCAATCACACAGTGTTTAGAAACATCTGGCTCAGCACATTGAGTTCGGCATGGTACCATCATTTGGCTCGACAGGGCTGCCGTGTACTGTCGCTCCCAACGGCAGTGGCACGTCACTGTGCCATTGCCGTGCTTAACTCAATTCAATTCAAAGTAAGGGCAAACATTTTAGGAATACACATGCTCACAATACCCTCTCTCGTATCCGCATCACTGTGAGTAAATTTGATGAGAATATTTTGATCGCACTGCAAGTTCATTTAACTGCTGGGCATGCAACAGGCAAGTCACACAAAAAGAGGAAAGTCAAATCTTTTCAAGACTTTGTACACTTTTTTCTATTTTTAATGGCATACATGGGAAGTATTAAAGTGGTACAACCCATGGCGGACTGGTAACGTGTGAGGACGGCTTACGGCACCGTCCGTGCACCCTGGCCGTACCGGTGCCTCAAGAGTACAGAAAATTAATGGGTTGTGATCTAACACGCAACAAAAATATGCAAATTAGACCCATGCGCATCAGTGTTTGCAAAACCAGTCTTTGAGTGCAAAGCTGTAATACTCGAGTTGCATGAATACAATATATGGCTGGGTAAAGTGCCCACCAACCACTCAACCAACCCACCCACCCACCAACCAACCAACATAAGCAGCTCAAGCCCACGACGGGCTCCATACCTGCCGAAAAAGAGGAAATCAGCTGATCCGAGGGAAGTAACCTGGCCAGTTACTACAGATGCATTAAAGTTTGACTTTTAAGTTTGACGTCTAGAGCAGCTGTCTTGCTGTAAATGATCCGTTGCTGAACTCATGTCAATTAATTCGGTGTGGTAGTACCACGGCATCTAGAATGGGCCTGAATGAATGATTGACTGACTGAGTAACCGAGTAGAATGAAAGTCCTATACTGTGACTTTCAGGTCCAGCTCGACTAGGCAAACCTAGTCTTGTGTCTTTGTAATCGCAAGGCCATCAACAACAATCATAAGTGGACAATATCAAAGACAAGTATACATAATGTATATCATTAGCCTTCAGGATAAGAATGGTATTTACCAGAGTAATCTTTCTCTTTTTGCATGGAGGTGCCTCTAAACTTGTTCCATGCTTGAAGCCTAGTTTCTTCTGAGCTGCCTCCAATTGATTGTGATGTCTGCAACACGATTACAAAAAAATCTGGCATATAAAAATTCTCTCATTGACAGGCAAAGGTACGGGAACTTTCTCAAACCGAAGTTGTGCTTTTTAAAAGAAAAATTTGCAAATAAAAAAAAATTCAAATATATATATTTTTTAGGGCGGGAGTTAAGCGAAATATTTGGAGGCTCTAGCTTTAAAAAAACACATTGTTTTGTTTTGAGTATTATAATATTTCTACCTTTCTGTATCTCTCCTTGATTTCTCCTCATATTTTGCTTTCTCCATTTCTTCCAACTGTCTCCATTTTTCGGCCACAACTTTTGTGATGTCGTTAAAACTAGCTCTTGGGTTCTCCCCCAACACTATTGTGAAATATAATCAGAAAAATGTGCTTCGTTACATGTACCAGTAACACCTCAAGGTCAACACTACAAGAAGAAAACTGCACAACCTGAGACAAGCATGTTGCACCCAGATATAGATGTAATCAGCAAGATCTGAATTACTTGTTAGCGTCTTTCCAATTTCAGGTCTGTCGTTTTCAAGTTGTAATCAAGAGGGCACTTCAATTTATGGCTGTATATAATCATTTCAAAATGCCTCTAAAAATTTCCTGAATATATTTCAAAATGGTTTTGGTTTGGAGGGGACAACAGAGACAGACAGGTAGAAGAAGTTCCCTTTGTATCATATCATGCAAATTCTCTATAAATCCTTTGTATTACAGCCATCTTTGAGGTTAAATTTCTTACCCAGTGGTCTCATTTCCTTGCAGAAAAACTCATATGAACTCTGAGGTCTTCGGATCGGTGAGCCACAAATGAGATCGTACATAGTTCCTTTTCCAATCTTCTTCTCCAATGAGGGTCTCCGCTTAGGTGATGTTCTCTTCCCATTGGTTGGTGTAAGATCATCTGCTTCCTGATTGGTTAATGATGATGATGTCATGCTGTTACCTAAAGTAACAGTGTGTGGTATCCTGGCCAGTTTATTCTGGTTTGTGTTTGTACAATCTGCTGGAAATTGACAAGGTGACTCAGAGTTTGAAGTTCTCTGATTGGTTGAAAGTTGACCTGGTCCAATGTGATTGGTTACTAGTCTCTCCTCAACCGCTTTCCTGGGGATATGGAGTGTTGCAGGTTCAAGTGGTCTGCCATCTTTGTTTGTTAGTCCTCTTCCTTTGCTCCAGTCAGTAAGATTGACTGATGTCACTGATTGGACATTTCCAGCAGTTTCCTCGATTAAATAATCACACATTGTTGTATTGTCTGCTTGCTGTAAAACATTTTGGTTCATTAGGTCACTTTCTGGGCACTTTGCTTCATCTAAAGCAATAGTTGCTGCCGTTTCATCCACTTTCTCCAGCTCAAAATCATCATCATCAAAGATACTAAAATTCAGCTGAAATTTGTTTTGTTGTATGCTGTCCCCGACAGTCTGATCATTGGATGCACTCGGAAGATTCTTGGTAGTGGTGGGTACATTTTGTGCAGAGCAAGGTGTTTCTGCGATCCCCTTTGGCTCCTCAGTGGCTTTGCACACTGGAACATCATGGTTATGATCTGGATGAGATGGCTTTCCAAGATTAATACTTTGATATACAGCACTTTCCCTTTCACAGTCTAATTTCTCAATAGACCACGTATTTCCATTCTTAACACCACCATCAGAAGTACATGTAGGTACATGATTGTCTTCAAATGCGGTGTTGGTGTTGCAGAGAGTTCTGTCATTAAAACCTAGTTGAGTTGGCAAGTTATCTACTGGTTGAATGTTGTTGGCCTGTTGGTGTGTGGAGTTTGGGATGACTACATCAGCAATGTGGTCATCTGCTTTTCTTCCATAAACCTCATCCAATAAATCGGACAGGACCGAAAACACAACTTCCTGTAAAATAACAGACATCCATTGCGAGGTCTGAACATGATCTTTACATTTTTAACCACTTTTGAATAACTAGCCCTGATTTCAAATTAAAAGGAACTATTACAGGTGTTTGTCATTCAGCCTTTAAGAAAAATCATGATCAAAATATCAGGACTTCCTAACTTTTGTAACTTCGCAAAATCAAAAATTTCGCTCACAAATGAACTTTACTTAGAAAAAGACTTGAGATTGAAACTGCAGAAAGGGAAAGTAAACCTTCACCCCAGTGAATCCAACCACATCTTTCAAAAATTACACAGAGTGTTATCACACTTAGCCACTGTTTGGATTGCATAGGTGTTTTGAGCTCAACAGAAAACCAACCTCAATCACGTCTCATCAGTCCTTTAAATAACTCCTACCTTGTTTTGAAGCATTACTTTAGTTTTATTTGGTTCCAGGTTCACATCCACATGATGTTGAGGTAGGCTGATGCTTATAAACATGACCAAATAACGGACGGACACCATGTCATGCTTCACTGCTTGACAGTATGATTGCTTCACCATCTACGGTGCAAATAAAATGAAATAAAGCAAAGTTGAGAACATCTAAAACAGGATTACATGTAACTCACTGTGGCATATCTGTGATATTGAGTGTGGTTATACTAAGGTATTTAGTTCATACCTTCTCAATATCCTTGAAGATGATTGGTCGACCATTGATTGCAATCCAACACCTGTCTGGTACAGCTCTTGATGCTGATTGGCTGTCTGCAGATAGACTTGGTACAAAGCCTTCTATTTGCACCTACAGGTATTGAATTGAGAAGTTAATCAGTTAAATCATCATGAGTCAGGTTGGAAATTGTTCTACCTGTACAATGCCATAGAATCTGGTGTACATGTATGTCCGACCACATGATGTACGGTACATGTACAAGGTTGTTAAGGTGGTGGTGTACATGTACCTTAGTTTTGTTCTGTACAGTTGACTCTCACAATACAAACTCAGCCAGACCAAACCAAAATATTTGTTATATCTGAATTTTATAGTAACCCTAAAAGGGCCGGGGGGAGGGGGGGCGCAGAATCCGTCCCCCTCCTTCAACTTTTTCGGCGAAACCCTTGCAAATACAAAAATTCCCAACCTGAGCTTTTCTGACTTTTTAGCCTGGAGTCTTGCGCATCTTTTGATACCAAAAAAATAAAATTCTGACCATGGGTAATCGTGCAGCACCAACTTTTTCTGAGCTACACGACGTGAAAACTGAAATTAAGTTTGCAATATTCCAAGGATTTAAGTTTGCTAAACCAGAATTTGTTGTAACAGTCTATGTATTACCAAGAGTCGACTGTATTCTACTCATTAAACGTCATGTATACGCATCACATTCACTTTCCCAACAGCAGCTCATTAGGGTTAAAGTGTCTGATATGGAATTTATGGAATTGCCCACCTGTTATTGAGTGTGACTGGGTTTGGGCAAAGATTGAGTTATTAGTACCCATCTATGAGATTCTCTCTCAAGTCTACGAGATCCTCACGAGTACTGAAAAATTGTTAATATCTGAGCATTGCTTTATTATCTTTTATACAATGCCTGGATAAATACCTGTCATTTGATTGGTGGATCATTGACCATGAGTCATTGAATTATTCATCCCGTCCCATCCCATGGCCCAGCCGCATCACAAAATTGAAGTTCCATTACACACTCACACAACTTATCAATCAGCTGACAATGATTTATTCAGGCGTATTATAAAACAAATACTAAATTTTTCACATTTGTGCAATGGAAAAAATAGGTTTTTTTTTATCGTTGACAGATGGAATGTTCCATTTCACTCAGCCTTCCAAGAACATTCCATCCGTCACCTAATAAAATTATTCTTACCATTCCAATAAAAAACATTCATTATATACTGTTACCAAGTGCTTGTAAAGGGCTGAGCTGTGATGTTTAAGGAACTATTTTACAAAAAGAAAAACAGCTATTTTCAAACCTCTAAAATCGGAGCGAGAAATATGTTCATCTTACCTCAGTCTCGTCGTCCGATCGCTGTATGTATTGCATATGAGACATCACACTAGATCCCCAAGTGTTTATCAAAGCTGCCTTGTGATTGGCTACTTTGCATTTTTGCCAGAGGGAGCTCTTGTTGTGACTGAGCGCAAAGCGTACTGCAGGACGTATGGCACCATAGCTCATAACCAACTCCTCTACTTTCTTCAGTTCATCCCTTCTTCTCTTGGCATTGGTGTAGTACTGTTTGCGAACCGGAACATTCTTGAATAAATGCATCGCAGTCACAGTAGTTCCTGAAGTCATAATCAAATAGAATAGGAGCACTGAAATACAGACTCACGTAAAATGAATATTTTCAAGTATCTTCAAGCTTCCTAGAAGGGGAAAACAACTCAGAACAAAAAATCCCCAATGAAAACAAATATGAAGCTGCTTTTAAAATTATGACAATGCCACCTTTATTTCAAGATTCAGCTTAAGATTTGTACACTGACCCTCTGCTAATACCATCTGAAAGTAAATGTGAACTGGAAGAGGTGTGTCCTGACATCCAAATTCTGAGCCTTTCTTTGGGTTCAACTAGGAAAGATTTAATTCTACAAACCATTTCCAAGATGAGACGGTTTAGATGTGACAATTTCTCCTTCGTGATCCAAGACATAATGGCGTCCAAACTCATCATCTTGTGTCTTTGTTACTATGGTAACTGAAGACATGGCACAGAGTGATCCCAGAGCTTCACCACGGAAACCGTATGTTGCTAGATATTCTAGATCAGCATGCTGGGATATCTTGGATGTGAAGTGTCGTCGCGCCATAAAGGGAGCATCGATGGGTTTGATGCCACTACCATTGTCTCGCACCTCAATTTTATCAAAGCCATAATTTTCCTGCAAGAATCATCAAACAAATACGCAATTCAATAATCAGACAAAAAACTCTTTACCGCATTGCATTTACGCAAAACATAACGTTGATAATTAAAAATGTTAAAAAATCAAGGAATACCACACCCACTTGGGGTCAACATGCATGGTATCAAAGTAAGCATACGGCAATTGGGGGCACACTGATACATTCCTCTCAGATTCACAGCAACAAACATTGTACGAAGATAAATCCCTTGAGCAAGTTTTCGCTAATTCCAGTTTTCAATTGCAAAGGTACAAAATGTACATGTAGCTCTCTGTAGGTGATGTGTATGCAGGGGAATTTATCAGGGATAATGAATAATTCAGATATTTCGGGGATTTCCAACGTCTGTCTCACTGTCTGGTCAGATGATTGTATGAACTCATCCCGGGTCGATTTGCCCCAGGTTTTTTTTATACACCTCTTTATGAATTTTTTTTGGGGGGGGGAGGGGAAGGGAGGGGGAAGTGGCTACTGCACCAAGCTAGTGTTCGCGCGGCACCCTGCTACAATGTAGTATCAATAAAAGCGCCAACTGTTGATTTTAGTCAGTAAGTGGCAGGCAAAAGCTGTGTCTGCCGACTTCATGAAACCTTTCATTAAACTCCGAGTAGTATCACTGAATAAAATCAGCTTGAATGAACATTTACATGTAAATGCAATATGAAGGTTTCTGTTGTGTGACATGTTATTGATAATCTTAATCTTGGCAATGATAACCTTAAATTATCTTCCATAGGATGGCAACAGTATGTACAGAACTAGTGACCTTTGATACCATTGACAAACTTTACTGTAAGTTTTCAGGCTCTTGGTGAGGGATTATGCAAACCCATGGGCTGGTGCCCTTACTACATGTATTGTTGAAATCCAGGACAAAATTATTGTATTTCTTCTGCATTCCTTGGGTGTAGTGGTATGTATTCATTTTACAATACAGGTTAGCACTTCACGGATGTGGCCTGTTATGCAGCAATTTGACACAATTGAACTTACATACATTGCATAAGGCAGAGTACAGGGCGGTGGTTATTACTTAAAAACGTGTATGGTTTTCTCCATTTTTAACTTAACCAGAGCTCTGTTTTTACTGTTTAAGTCTTGCGTGTAACTTTTTTATACTTTGCATGGACATTTTCATGTTTTTCAGGTAGAAATTTAAGGTCATTTTGTAAATTACCTCTTTCTTTAAAAAAGATCTTTTAAAATTTGTATAGCGCTTAGGGACATTTTGTGTAAAGCGCTATATCATGTCAGCATCATCATGAGGCCCAAAAGGCTGCGTTGTTGTCACACTAAAAAATTGTACAGACCGGTTCATAAACACATGTAGGAAAAAAATGTTAGGTTGTAACTCTTTATTATGTTTGTCTGTTACAGTTATACATGTATACATGTACATGTACTTACTTTGTTTACTTTAGGAAGTTTTTAACCAACAATTTGGGTAGGGAAACATATTTTGTTTTAGATTTTGGTCGAATGTGGCCATAAAAAGTTTGAGGTTGGCAATCCAGGTAGGTCAGGTTACCATAAACACAATCTTTTTTTTTCAGTCTGAGTAAACATGGTAAACCTTTTGTGCATTCTAACAAAGAACACCCTCTGCGACACCTGCAAGGGAGGTGCCAGGTCAATACATTACGAACCTACTGCCCTTTCTGGCAAAACTCACACGTTTTGACACGTCAGCTAACAATTATTCCCCAATTTTGGCAAAATCCACACTGATTGAAAACTGTCTTTCCTCAATTACTCACATTCCAGTATTTGACGTCGGCCGCTTGTGGCATCATCACCATGTCAGATCAACTCAAAGTCATCCTGTGGTGTTGTCCACGTTCACTCTCCACAGCTTTCCTCAAGTGCATGAGTGCTGTTCCTGATTCACAAATGATTTTTGAGTTGTATAGCACTGCAATGCTCTTTGGTCCGGACAGACTGGCAAAAATAGACATAGCACCACTTGAACGGAATATTCCAGAGAACATTCTTGATGAACGTCGGAAAGACCCAGGGTGTGGTTACCCAGTTTCTATCTGCAGCAATGCATGGGTAAAGCATCATCTCGAGACAGGGTACCCGGACAAGAAGTTTGTCTTTGCTAAGGAGATGGTATCATCACTAATGGGCAAGTTTCAGTTTCTTCCAGAGAGTGGATACCGCCACGCTTTCCTCCTTCGTAACCCAGCTAAACTTTTTCCATCCTGGAAGAAGCTCATTTTTGAAATCTTTAGGATGAACAACATCCCTGTCACCATGGAGCAATTGGAGATTGACAAGTTATCAGCAGAGATCATGCCACCAGGGAAGGCATTCAAGGAGATGTACGATTTGTACTCTTACATCAAAGAGAAAGATCTGGATCCAGACCCTGTCATCGTGGATGCTGACGACCTTCTTAGTGACCCAGCTACCATACTATCTGGGTTTTGTCAGAAGTTGGGCATTCCTTACACTGACTCACTGTTAACTTGGGATGAGGGAGTGGATGTTCTTGAGAAGTGGGTTGTGAGTGAACCAATCAAACACATTATCCTGAATGGCGATGGGTTTAAGAATTTCCGTAGCAGCACAGGATTTGCAAAGCCCAGCAGCAAGGATCAGGCCCCTGAGTCACCTGCTAAGTCACCTGACCCATCACCTGATATTCAGCGCCTGATTGATTTCACAATGCCATACTACACAAAGATGTATGAACAGCTGCTCAAGTAACTACAACGTAGTTATAATATACTTGTTTTATAGAAAGAGATTAAATTTAAACATACTGTACCGTCAAGTTTCATCAGTTGGAAAGTGCCTGGAATTTTTATCTTTACTTTGGGTGTTATTCATGTTATTCTTGACAAAGCATGTTGGTCTCAGTGACACAAGAGAGGGGGATAGGAAAGAGTGGAGGGTGGCAACCAAGTCCCGAGATGACCCTCGCATCACATGGCATGACATGACATACATGTACCGGTACATGTATGTATACAGGTTTACGTGTCTTATTGTACTTCATTATCTTATTTTAGTGTTAGTCCTTTTTAGAGTTAATCCTTTTTTCTGTTAAACTTTTACCACTTATCATTCTTAACTTTTGTAATGTTATTGTATACATTTATTAATGGGCTAATCATTCAATTTTAATTTGTTTCGATCTTATTTTTTTGATGTCATATGCTTGTATTATTATTGTAACAATTTTGGTGTTTTTTTTAAAGGTTTTGAAGGTTTTTAGTTAATTCTTATTGATTGTTATTGTTAAGCGTCTTCAGCATCAGCTTGACAGATTTTGCACTATAGACTATAGGATTAGTATTTAATACTATCGCAAATTATACCAATTAGGATACACTTTAAAGCATGGGAGGTTAACACCTTTGGGAGACGTGGAATTAGGGAGACACTTCAATGTCCCTAGTGCCTCAGCTGGTTTACGGGTCAGGAAAGTCGGATTATTATTTGTGCACAAGTCCATGGGAATGTCTCGCTAATGGTATACAGTAAGTAATACATATTATGTAATCATCATTACTATTATTATTATTACTTGTATGATGTGTCATTCAAATTGAGGTCGACTTTTGAAGTTTGAGTGTTTCTTAAGTTTGAGTGCTTCCTAAAATGGGGATTCTACTTCAGCTTTAAGGGGAAAAAAATTCCCCCAAAACACGTTTAATAACTAGTAAAAGGGATTATGCTTTAATTCAACACTGATTGTATGTACTCAGCAGATCAGAGGAATAGTGGGCAAGTTTAATTTTTGCCAAATAATGCAACTAAAAAATGAATGAAGTTAATGTTATTATTTTGTCAGGAAGTGTATGGTATTGTGAAAAATTAATACACATTTTGTTTACAGGCACATAAACTGTCGAGTTGTCAATGACTTTGTCCTATTCATGTTATAGAAAACCATCAAGCTTAGGTCAGACTCTCAGAAGAGAAAATAACTACATTGTATGGTGGATGTATAGTGTCATGATATTAACCTTGTTTTGTGCAGCCAAATCTTCCCATTCCAAAGGCTCTGTATTATTCACATGTCTTCCAAAAGCAAACCTACATGTACTACCAAAAATAGACAGTAATTGGGAGACCACAAATATTCATTGGAATGGATATGATTTTTTGAATTATATTAAATTTTATCTGATGTTAATTGAATAACAGACAATGGAAATGTAATAACTGATCTCTTACATGTACATGTCAATAAAATAATGCATGAAATTTAAGCTCTGCTTTTCTTTTCAAACAGAACTAAAATTACGAATGGACATTAATTAATGTAAGAGATCTTTCAACAGAAAACCAACAACTCAGATTAAAGGTTTTGTCAGAAATTGAAAAGCATTGTAAAGAAGGGTAGAACCTGATTGCCCACATTGCTGTGATAATTGACCAGGGCTGAGATTTGGGGGATTATTACCCAAAAAAATGGGGGGGGGGGAGGGGCCGGATGATTTTTGTTTGAACCCAGATTATTCCTGTGTCCATCTACAGTAACTTTGTGTATTTTCCGAAAGACTCCAAACAAATTACCCATTGCAATTCCTTTACTTTTAAACCAATTACAGAAAAAACAACCCCGTCCAGTCAAATTCCAACACCAGGCAGTGGCGCACCCAAGGGAGGGCCTTCGGGGCTTGATGAGCCCCCCCCCCACGTTGTCAATATTTTTGCTTTTCATTTTTAGATTTTTAGTCCCACGATTTGACATTGGTGATCCCCTTGGTGAGCCCCCCCCCCAAGCCAAATCCTGGGTGCGCCACTGACACCAGGGTTTGTTGGAATCTGGTGGAATGAGAACTGCACCAGTAAACTGCTTTACACTGGATTAGGAATACCACCATTATCAAAGTCCAACAAATTCCAACACCATATATACAAATGTATGTTGTTGGAATTTGCAGGACAGCAGGAGTGATGAGGAAGGTTCCTAATAAATCACTCTATGGGTTAGGGTCAATGAAAACTTCTGATTTATAACCCTCCCTCTCTCAGTGACAATCTGGAGAGTGACCCTATACATGTAACTCAAAATCTATCCGGCAATTGATTTTTCTGTAAGCTAGCCTCATACATGTATTGTACAATTGACACTAATTTGACAGGCTGAGGTAGGTACATGTATGTTAACTGAGGGTATCATGCCTTGACTGCAGACCTCAACTTACCAATTTGATTTCAATATTGTCACTTCCTGCATCCAGTGAGTTCTCAATGAGTTCTTTGATGACGCTTACAACTGATGTAATAACTTGTGAGCTGGTGACAAGTCGTATTGTATCCGAGGAAAGCTTCCGCATACAGGCCATAATCAAACTTCCTTTAAAATAAAAAAATAATAATAAAAGATAATAGAGGGCAAATGGACCATTTTTGTGATACACTGTGGATACAGGGTCCCATTTTTTCAGAAACTTCTACAATCTAGTTTCTACAACGTAGTAATGATGTGCATCGGGAACTTGATAGTGCGCTCGGTGGCCACACCACACTAGGGTTGCAGTCACAGTGACTGTCAATAATATTGCATCACCTAAATTTCTCAACTGTTTCAGTTTATTTCGGTTTATTTTGGTTTTTTCAAAAGATGGCTAAACCGACCCGACCCGACCCGAAAATGAAAATCCAAAACCGAAACCGACCCGACCCGACTGAAAAGATGGACAAACCGACCCGACCCGACCCGAAGTCATGTTGAAATTTTGTGTGCAAATGAATCTGGAAATTTCACGAAAAATAGACATCTGAAAAAAGGCAGCACTTTCTGATTAGCCTATAACAGTATAAGAGGGCGAGTATGCTTCTAAAGCAAAAAAACCTACAATTTAACAAACTAAGCCTAAATGTGAAAATCAAAATTTGACAAAGTTCGACACGTTTTGTACATGTGGAACTGGAAGTGTGGCCTATGTTTAGGGAGGTAGTCCAGTAAATTGGCCACATTTATGGGGCTACCAATAATAAAGCGCACTCTATTGCTCTAATTAATTTACTTCATCATGTTCATGCACACTCCGCATCTGCACATCCACGCATCCAAGACGGAGTGGGTAGGTTGGGTTTGATTTTAGATAGGGAAATAAAGTAGTGTGTCCTAGGCTAGGGTAAATAAAGTTGTGAGTCCTAGGGACATAAAGCGCCCTCTATTGACGACAATTTACTTTATGCCGACCCACGTACACGCACCCGGCATACGATATATCCGCGCATCCACGCAAGTGCCATTTTACTATAACACCGCATCCAACAACAACAAAACTTTCCCGCCGTGGCCCTGCTCCCCTTTTTTCAACACTCCGCTATTTGATGATAAAAAAGTTTGCCCGAATTAATTCATACTCACAAAAATCGATCGTTCCTCACTCAGGTTTAACTTTGGCCGCAGCTACCATAGACATAAAGAACCTACCTATAACAGCGCTATCAGTACAGCGCCCTCTATCAAAGTAAAGTTCGCCAAATAGCACTGACTTGACTATCAATCGGCTAAATTGATTGGCTACTTTAGTAGGGCATTGTTCTGTCGTAAATTATGTCTTAAGGTAGTAGAACAACAATAATTATCCTACACAAAATTAAAACTGATAATTTTTTTTTAAATTTTGTAATATAATAACAAAATGATCCAATTTTATGTCTGAAACGGAAAAATAAATGCGAACAATCGCTGCACTGTAATCCAATTGTTAAGCAGCTTACACGGAGTACAATCCTTGATAAGGTGATGTCAACATCTAGTCTGGTGCTGTATTGTCATTTAATCAACGCACAAACAAGCACTCGTTTTTACAGAAAGAGACAGGGTATAGTTCGGACTGAATGTTTGTGAGTGACGTACGTACATCGGTAACTGGTAAAACTATGTAAACTAAAAGTAATAATTTGTCAAAATATTCTATTCTCATGACACATTAAAGTTTTAACCGAGGTTTGTAAAGTGCTACGAAGTCATTGATGCGTTAAATTTAGGAATAGAGTTAGTACAAGCTTCTCTGACGGAGATAATCGAGCAGCTCGGCCTGCGAATTTTCTTTTCCCAACAAACGACATCCGCATACATGGGCCAAGTTCGCGCAAGGACTATAGTTGACCAATGGTTAACTAGCGTTTGCCCGAACTCTGTCTAGTCGACGATGGTTGGCTACGCTAGTCGACTATTTGGAACCAGCCTACTGGGGTTGGTTGCTTCGCTGGTAACCAATAGCCGCGCGCATTCATAACGCTAGCAGAGAGTCAGGATCCAGAAGTTTTGCAATGACATTTTGACCAGCGTTTGACTAGGGACGTTCACACGTTGATACCAGTGCGCAGGCGTAAGGTACGTCACAAATCAACCACTAGTCGACTAATGGTCCTTGCCCGAACTTGGCCATGGTTGTCTAGCGCCCTCTACGACACTTTCGTGATATACGTACGCAGGTATATTTTTTTATTAATTTCCCCATGTTTTGTTGAGTAGTGCGGTAGCTCAGTCGATATACGGTAGGATTTTGCACCGCAAGGTTGCGGTTTAGAATCTCAGTTTTGCACCCGAATTTTTTTCTTTTCTAACCTGAGGCTTTGCCTTTGGACATGTTGGAGGACTTTTTTTTAAAAGGGAAATGAAGTCTTAATTTCATAATGCTCGAAATCATTTTTTTTTCTTCTAATTTTATATTTTCTTCTCATGCTTTTAAAAAGTTAAGTTCAAAACGCCATATAGCGTACACCCATATGCGGATGTCGTTTGGGAGAAAAAATTCGCGTGCGGCTTCCGTATTGCTGGGCTGTACGTTCACATGTCTGTACTGAGGAGTTTATTCCAAACACAGGCGCACCCCCATTCGGCATTTTTTTTTTTATAGGCCTAGGCTATGGTTGTATTCTATGATGTCTCATCTTTTGCCCTTCGGGCATGCCGGGTAGATTAGGTACTCTTTTTCCAAATTTTTTGAGAAATTTAGAAATCTTTATGGGGTCCGAGTCCATATGCGCCAGTTTCGGACTAAACTCCTCAGTAGGTTGGGAAACCAGACGTGTGGCCTAACGTACAGCACAGCAATACTAAGGCCACACAAGTGGGGCTAAGGCAGCACACATGAACCGTCGTGCTGTGGCTTGCATACATTGTAGTTTACATGCTAATTCTATTGAACATGTTGAAGCTTAATATTCGTGATTACCATTCGGATGATGATCATGATGATCACACAGCGCGGAAAGGAACAGATGTGATGATCAATGCCCATCATGCCCATGATCATCATCCATAACGTTCCTTCATCCATGCAGTCATTTTCCTAGTTCTGCATGTTCCGGATAGCAAACATCATTCAAGCTGCTTTGGGCTCAAGTTTTCCAAGTTTAAGCTCTTTTAATTTTGACCTTGCGACGTCAAAAGTACCGATGCCACTTTCCTAGTTCCGGATCGTTTAAATCAATTTCAAATTGATCAAAAACCGCTTCGCAATTCGCGCAAAAAAAATTTTACGTGAAAAAACAATTTTTCAGACATAACCAGCAAGTCAAGCACATTTTCTGATAAAGTATTTGAATTATTTTCGAAAAACAGTTCATTCAAGAGAAGGAAAGATTTCAATATACGAAGTTCACTCAACACTCTATGTACAAACCCTATGAGAGTGGACTGAAAAATTCTAAGTGTTTTCTAAGAAAATGTTGGTATTTTCTCACTGCTCAAATTGACTTTGATGACATGAAGTTGCTATCTGGGGGCTTGTTAGTCAATACAGAGGAAAATTAGTGAACTTCGCATATGGTAATCTTGCCCAAGAGAATTCCAGCAAATTTTAAAAAGAGAATTAACGTTACTGATTTTGAAATGTTTGTCTGCAGCGCAATGCCAACGGTACAAACTTGCAAAGACCGAAAACCTGTGACCAATCAAAGAATATGTCACATAAAATTGATTAGCGCGGGTGCAGTTGGGTCCTACGTGCACGCGTGATCCGGAACTAGGCAAAAACATACGGCCATTCGTAGGTGAATTTTCAAATATTAGACTCTACAACTTATTTTGATTCAACAAACATTTGATGCAAGAGTTCATACAACTGTAGAGTACGAACAAAATAGTCGAAATTACTTCACACGGTCCGAGTGATGTACGAGGAGAAAATTTATTGCGGGAGCGGCGAATCTGTTATGGTTATAATTTCGTTTAATGTATCACTAAAACTACTTTTTTTGTGTCTTCCTTGGAAAAACAGCTGGAAGAAAGCAGTCCACACCAAGAAAGATCTGCCAAGTTTACAAACATTTCTGGAGATATATTGTTCCAGATTGAGACAGCAGCCATGAAGATGAAAATATCAGAGCAGTCTTCTGAACCGAGTGCTGTCGCCAATGGAGTGATCGAGTCAAATATAACTCCGTTTCATTCATGGTTGGGTAGTCGTGGCATGTGGATTTCCTATCTGATTGGAACTTATGCTCTGCATTTGTTCTTTCTCAGTCTTCCTTTCCTGAATGTAGCGATGGTGTGGACACTTACAACAGTCACACACAGCCTGGTCAGTCAAAGTTTCCTTCACACAATCCAAAATATAATATTTACATTTGTAAAAACTCTAGGACAGTCCCTTTTCGAATAATTTAGTATTTGATTTTTTTTTAAAGTATGTTTGACCAAATATTCAGATATTCTAAACTGTCAGCTGCAACTGTGTGCTGCGCCGGTAAAAAGGTACACTAAGAGTGTCAGTGCGGAGATCGATATGGTATGCTGGAGTGGGAGTGTTTTGTCGACAAAAAAGTTTGTCGACAAAACAGTGGCAGGTAGCAAAGCGCCGCAATGTCATGATAACATAAAATCACAGTCGTGTGTGTATGTGCGTAGCTTTTTTTCTCTCGAATATTTAAACCTGTAATCTTCAGTTGATCGAATATTAGGTATATTCAGGACAGCCCTAAAAATTCTTAACATTGCATGTAACCTTTATTGGCAATGCTTAAATTCTGAATCAGCACTTTGGTAACATTCGGTCTTCGTTTCAACTTCGATCAAAACGCTAATTTGGGTTAAAAGGGCGCAACTGTAATTGTACTTATTTATGTAACTATTATAATATCCGGAACTAAAGTTTACTCAAGTAGATGTTTTGATTTCATTTGTTCTTTATGTTTACACAGTTGATGTACCTACTGTTTCATTACATCAAAGGCTCCATCTGGTCAGATTGTCAGCAAACGGAGCGCTACTTAACTCAATGGGAACAGATCGACAATGGTGACCAGTTTACAACCACCAGAAAATTCCTTACCGTTGTACCTATTGTCATGTAAGTCACAATCCTCATTTGGGCCCTTATTAATAGTATTAATCCAATAATATCCATCAGCAGGCAAGGTATGTGTGATCTTCCTGATCTTGGTAAACTGATCAATTGATGAACACTAGTCAATTGATGATTCTTGCCCTGGGCAGCTGTTACACTAACCCAATGAAAATGAATTAAGATTGTTTACATGTATAAAATTCTGAAGACACTCCTGGAGAAGGGCATTGGGCTCGAGGGAAACAATCTACTGTCCGCAATGAGGGACAGAGTACGCTGGTGAACGGACTTCGTGAATACTCCCACCAACACCTCAAGGTATTGGATAACTCAAAAAAAGAGAGAGACAAAACTTAACCATTTCTTTCCGTATCATTTGTGTCTTGACAGGTTTTTCCTGGCCAGTTTCTACACAAAGTACCAAGCCACACATTTCTTGATCAACGGCATCTTTACCTTGATTATTGTGCTGCCCAAGTTGCCTATGTTCCATGGTGTAAGAATATTTAACATCAATAAATACTAACAAACAGCAAGCTTTAGGGGAATTGTGTTGCTCATGAAAGATCAAAGTTATTTTGACAGATGGTAGCACATTCCTGCTGGCAAATGTCATTGCTTATAAGTTTGTGAATGTATTTAAGTTTAATAAGGATTGTTTACAGAAATAAACTGGAGGCTTTTAATAATATAAGTAAATGGACTTTGGAGGATTGGGACACATTTACCATGTTATTTTTTTAATTTTAAGTATTGTGATGTTATGAATTAATGGTTGCTCAGACTTGCTCTTTACTGTTGATTTTCACCGACAAGTTTGAAACAGATATCAGAGGTTGTCATATACATGTATATAATATTTGCTTGTGATTCCCAAGTAACTATTAACTTTTTTCCTCTGTTTTTTTTTTTTTTAATGAAGTATATTTTGTATTTTGTAAAATAGTTACTCTGGGTGCACTGTTCTTACATGTACATGTTTTGTGTACATGTATGTTTCAATACTTCAAACATATATTAAACTGAAGATTTTCAAATGTTATTTGTGATAGCATTTCAAGATGTATTTAGTAGTTTGATGTAAAAAATCTTCTTCTTTTTTGATGTGGCAAAATAAGTTTCAACTTTTTTTTTTTTGGTACTTTGGGTTTTGGGAGTACTTTCGTTTAGTTTTATAAGATAATTTCTTGGTCTGGTTAACATGTGTATTACATAAATTAATTGTTTCTTCCGAGCATTGTGCAGGCGCATTGTTAACGGTAGAGCATGAAAATGGCTGAGCTAAAACATCTTTTTTCCCCCTTTTTTTGTGATATTGTTTGGTAATGGCGCTTTGTAAAAGACTTAACTTTTTGGTTTTAAAAGAATTTCGTTGATTTTTACTTTGACTGTATTTCTTTTAACAGTTTATTTACAGCAGATAATTTGATTGACACAAAATGATACCAGTCTTAGTCAATTTCCTGTAGGTCTCTTTGTAATATTTTTTCCCGTGTACATGTAACATGAATCTTTTGGGTTTTTTTTTCAGTTTTTCGTACTTTAAAATAAAGGAATGCAAACAATGCAACTTACATTACAAATTTGATATGGGAAAGGTACACAGATTTTAAATAGATGAATTGATTTAAGAATACACGTACATTGTACATGTACATGTACCGGTACATGTACCGTATGGTAAATCATGCTGATACAGTAAAGGTCTTGAATAAGATTAAGAGACCTCTTAAAGGTAGAGTACAATGTACATCATTTGCAGCTATCCAAAAAAGTAACTGACCAAATTATTGTTAAAAAGCTTACTTGCTGGTTTAGAGATAGAAATGGCACTAAACTCCATGTGAAATTATTCCTTCTGGCAAGATGTCATTTTGAAGAAAACAATAAATGAAAGTCATTTCCAAAAATGAGCCAAGTGATGCATTTTTGGAAAATTAATTTTCATTAGTAGTTGGTTTGTATTTGGGCGAATCCGTGAGTGGGTGCGCGCAAGAATTTACATGACGCACACGCGCGTGTGGTTGCTATTATTTATCGATTTAGTACAGGACATCGCGTAGCTGCAATCGGCTGAAAGAAGTGTTTTGTATGCTGATTTTGGGTGCAATTCAAAATATTTCTCAGCATTTTTTAAACTGAAATTGAGATCCTAGAATATAGTTTTCTCGTAATATACATGTACGACATTCACAGACCAAACTTCATCAGGTCAGTTGTTAAGCACCCGTCTTTAGATTTTGAGAGTTTTTGTTGCTTCAAACAAAACAAATATGACAAATGATCTACATGTACTCTACCTTTAACTACAATGCAACACATTTCATTCCACTGCTAAAACAGAGACAAGTTTTTCTGCCTGTTCTTCAATCAGACCCCAAGATGGAGTCACCACTAGCAAGCAGTGTGAATTGCTGATGGTATAAACTAGTGAGTCATGAAGATTTTGTCATAATATTGTATTCATGTGTGTAAATGTCCTAATTATCAGTAAGTGGATAATTTCTTTTCAACCATACGAAATTGTTCCTTAGTTAAACTGTTTGTTACCTTCAAGGTTACTGGAGTTCTAATACCAATTGATTTGCTACACTCTGCATTTATTGATACAGTTAATGATGTAAAACTCTGCGTTCATTGCCATTTGAAAACGGTTATAGACATTGCTGACATTTGGTACACTTACAAGTAATTTAATTTGAAGCCTGTTAAAAGGTCCAAGGAAATAAAAGCAGAAATGCTACAAATTATAGTCACACATATACTCATTGACCCCAAGCCATGTTGGCGATTCATTTGAAAATTTCAAAGCCTTGAAATTGTTATTATAAATTATTATTATTTTTTGTGGGGAATGGATGAATTTTTTTAAACAGTAAACAAATAAAACCATGGTTATTTACCCACACTCACCATGTTTTATTTGTGCTATTTCTTTGCAACAAGTTGTGATGAATGCATTGATTCTAATTGAACTAATGTGAACCACCTTGGCATTACAGCCAGACTGATGGATCCTGCTGAGTTATTGACGTAAACATGTACAGATTCCAAATTATCAGTTCAATTGTACTTGTTGCCTTGTATCAAAGAGCAGTCTTTTAGGCAACTACGTGTACATGTATATGCTCACTTTGGAAAAATCTTAATCCAGCACAAGGCAATTTCTTCATTGTCAGAAAGCTGTACTGATCTGTTGCTTTTTAAAATATTTTAATAAGTAGCTAGAAAACAAAAGCTTTGGTTTATGAAAAGTACATGTAATTTTTCACAGTGAAAACTGCATTGCTTTGTTCAGTTTCCAATTCTGCAATTATCAGACACTTTGGAGAATGGAGCCCTACCTCATAGCTAGCATAGCTAGCAACTGCCAACCATTTCAGAATTAAAAGAAAGCAGTTAGACATCATTCAGTTAGCCTTGGATGGTTTAAGTATCTCCCGTACATAGTCCAGTATTTCGTGAGCATTATCCCAAGGAACTATAGTTGCTTTTAGTTTGTTGCCACCAGCAACAGGCCCATCAGACTTATCACTAGTATATTCTTCTATCTTCTTGATAAGCCTGTAGCCCTTTCTTGGGAAAATAAAATCATTCTCCCCAAGATCCAAACACGGACAAAAATCATTGGTACCATCTCCGACAACTGCGACTTTGTCAAAGACAACTCTGTCAGTTTTCAACTTTGTCTGAAGATAGCCTTTCAACACTGTTCCTTTGCATAGGTTTGTGGGACATCTTTCACAGTGATGTTTATGATGATGAGCTATTTCTAAGCATCCAGCTGCATCAAATTCTGCAGGATTGGAGAAGATTTCCTGATAGGCCCCCTGAAGCCCCGCCCCCTCCAGAATGTGGCTTATGAACAGGGAGTTAGCATCAGATGCAATGATGGTCTCAATAGAGGGGGCTGTTTGCTGATACTTCAAAAGTTCCATCATCCCGGGAGTGAAAGGAACTTCGCTGATGCTTTGCAACAATTTCCTCTTACGAATGCCTAAGTCATGCAAATGAGAGAAGATGTCGCCCATATATTCCGTCCAACTGTCATGTTCTTTGTATCGATCTTTGATTGGTTTTGGAACTTGGCCATTTGGAAGAAGTTTTCTGATCCAGACATCAACGTTGCCATCGATGATTGTTTGATCAAAGTCAAACACAAAGAGCATCTTGGGAGCTGCCATTTCTTTATTAATGATTGCTAAAAAAATGAAAACAATGATTGACAATTTTATGCTTAATAGTACTGTAGTAATAACACGTTTAAATCACAATAAGGTGTTTTACGGGCAAAAAAAAACACGCATTGCTAGACGCGGGCACAGTTTGGAATGACCGCATGATGACTTGGGAGCGCCAAAGTTTTCCATTGACGATGCCTACACAGTAATGCGTGTAAAATTGTCCCATCTGCCTACTGGCAAGATGATGCATATTATTGTAAAACAACTTATTGCACAATGCTTGCATCAGAAATGGACTTGAAGTTTAACACAAAACTGTATATTGTCTTTCGATTGATATTATTTCTGGTACAAACTTAATTTAAATAATTTATTTGGCATGCCAAATATTTAGATCTTATGTTTGGCAAACAGTGTGTCAGTGGCAAATAAAATTATAATGGAGAAATAACATATCCTGGATCTTTCCCCAAAAGCAAGTTGTATATCACTGGCACCAGGGAAAGACCTGTATCCATGGTTTCATTACAAAATTAATCTAAAATTAAATACATTGTGCAATGTATTTACATCATGCAATGTATACTTACTACGCGGGTACTCAGCAAAGTCCACTTCTGGATGTTAACGCACTATTATATATTATTAAAGTGTGATTCAGAAACAATTTAACTGCAAACAAAATTAGGAATTCATGCATAGAAGATTGTACATGATTTCATTAAATATATATGTAACTTTACACACAAGAAATGCTACATGTATCATGTACACCAACCGAGTCATGCATGGCACTGTCTGTTCCCAGCTAGCTAGCTAGCCTATACTAGTGTGCAACAACTACATGCAGAAGAAACTCACAGAGCGAGTATTAATTCGTATCCTTATTCAAAGTAGCTGGGCAAAAACGACAGGAAATTAAACAATACGTTAATATTTTAGCCTTTGAGTACTTACTTCATTGGTTAAAGTGGTAGAAATCATAAATTTTGGTGCTGCCACCGTGACTGACGATTTGATTCGAGCAGCATACGAAAACAACTTTATCGAAACAAGCGCCCTCAACGTTCACACTTTATAGGGCTCACATTTTTGCCGCACCAGCACCACCACAGTAAAAACTGAAAGGATCGATTTATTCTGTTGGTCCGTCACTTTACGAGATTAAGATTTAACTGAACACGTAGTGTTACCACTCTCGCTCTCTATATATATACATGTATATATATGTACTTGACAACGTATTCAATAATCTATAAATTCAAACCTTCGTTATTTTTATATGAAAAAAAGGTAATTAATGGTAATGAACAAAAATGGTAATTATGACAAAAATAAACCACATCCACTGACAACTTCTGAGAATGTTTTACATTTTATTGTTACAAATCATGTTGGACGGATAAAATGGTTGAAAAAAAATAGATAAGTCAGAATTTCTATGAGAAAACTTTTAATAAATTTATATTAATAAAAAAAGAATGAATGTCGAGTTAACTTAACCTATAACAGACACTCGGGGTCAAAGTGGACGGATCAGGATAAAAATGATAAACTATCAAACTTAGGTGTTTTTTTTAAATTAACATGAACAGTTGATCATTAAAAACAAATGTGAACTACCGCTTATTAAACCCTGCATGATTTGTGGCAGCACGACCAGGATGGCATGTTCTTATACATGCACAAACTCTAGATTATTGTCACCAAACACATCCCCCTAAATATCTCAATTCCTGTAATACAATGACCAACACAAAAGAAGGGTGGTGGGTCCCTCTGCCACATATCTTGCCTCATATGCTGCTTATCAACAGAAATAAAAAGCAACATCTAGAGGATAAAGATAACAATAATTCACTTTCAATTGGACCAAAAGAATAACATGTTCTAGATGTAAAATTCATTTAAATTATTCAAAAATGGTATCTGCCTACAAAAATAAAAGTTGCACATAATAGTGCACTTTTTACCAAAAACAATATCTCTTTCCTGTTACGGCGTTGAAAATGATGTTATATATTTTTATCGCGACACAATTTCCTACATAAAACTGATAAAAAGTTGTTTATTTTTGCTCTAATAAATCTTCATTTATAGCACAAAGTATAGAAAAAAATTCAAAATATATACATAATCATCTCATCGCTTTTGTAATTACTACTTATATATATAGCGCTTCACACAGACGTCCTGAAGCACTTTACAGATTTTTAGAAAAATAAGCAAAATGTTCTAAATATAATCATATTTGTACACTATCTACATTCCAAAAATTCAAATTCAAAAAGTATCAAATACTATGGTGATTCCAAGGAAAATTAAAATATTGCCAATCCAAAAATATAATTCAAAAATTTGGGGTTTTTTTAAGCTTAACACAATTCTAAAGATCTCAAGAATGGTAATGATGTGCCCTTACTCTTGCTCAGACTACAGGTGCAAATTTAGATTAGTTTAACAGTTTGAATATCAAGCAATTCAACTTTACATTTTAAGTCCTTTTTTGTTAACATGGTTAATAATACACATTCAAATGCATATTAAAACCAGTTCTACAGAATCATTAGTCACAGCTCCGCCCCAAATCCCCCAGCACTCATTAGCGAATAAATTCAATATAACACAATGTAGTACAGGTGCTGACAGGGTATCCCCGGCGTTGAATCATTCCTCTGAAGCGTCTGGCTCAATTCACTCCTGTCATCTTCAAGGGGTGACTTACACTGACTACACCTCGGCATCTTCATCCAGTTCTACCACGTCACCTGTCTTCAACTTAGCAATAATCTGGGAAGATTAAAAAACACAATATGTTTTGTATTATATAATGAATGGCATTAAAAATGATAATAATAATAATAATTGCAGTACTTAAAAAAGCAGAAATCAAAGAAAGTGGATAGAGGCCGAAGCAGATGATAGAACGTAGTCACAAAGCTTAGGTCTGGAACTGTGTTTCATTCTATGCACTCACCTCCTTGAGTCTGGCTATTTCCTTGTTATCAGCATTCTTAGATGCATCGTTAGTGATCAACTTGACTCTGGATGCATAGCTGTAAAAAAAAAAAAAAATAATGCAAAACTGTTCAGAATTGTTTAGAACTGAAACTCAACAGACCACAAAGTAGAAGAAAACTAAGTTGGCTGATTAAGTTCAACATGGCTCAGCACCGTAATTTTGAACAAAGTACATGTTACCTATTCATTTATTACATTTATTCACCGAGGGTAAACCCAAACAGTTTAAAACTTGTTTCCATTGGGGCCCTGCAAGAATAAATAATGACTACAAACATGTTAATACAATACACTACAAATACAATAAAATTCAATACAATGGGATAAAACATTATTTGATTAAGGCCTAGTTGTTAAGCAAATATCATACATACAATATACATGTATTTTAAAAACTATTATAACTACATGTACAGTTTGAAGGCTTTACTATAAGGTGGATTCAGTGAACACGAAGAATTTGGACCTATCTTGTAACATCAAGAAATATATTGCGGCTATAATTATATTCGCTGATTACAGGAGGGGCAAAAAACCCTTTTGGGAGAAAACACGGGGAAATCCCATCCGTTTTTACACTTTTTTTTATGCTGAAATTGTTTTGACTATTGACTTGCATTGAATCTACGATGACAAATAAGTTAGTCTACTACTACCTATGTTTACGCAACATCCAATCAATGACTTAAACATGAGACTGTGAATAAAATCTACTTACGTCAATGAGATGACAGTCTCCTCGGAATTATAGTCAGCTGGTGAGATGTTAACAAACATAAGAGTCTTGGCATTGCCTCCCAAGGAGTCCTGCATCAGCATGGTGAGTTTATTGTTACGGTAAGGGATGAAAGATTGCTCACTGGATAAAGCTGAGATGACATCACCTAACGCACTCAAGGATTTGTTGATGGAGTTAGCTTCCTGTGATTAGGGAGACAAACAGATCCAAGAGGTGCATCAATTCACGTGATTAGGTGTTGGGATCAATGCATATCATTTGATTGACATGGTAACAACAATCTTAAGTACAAAGGACATCCAAACAGGTGAAATTCAAAGTAGCAACTTTTCCGTTTAGAGTTAAAATGTTGCCTTTGAGAAACATACCTTGAGTTGTTGAGCAGAGGCATCCGTTTTGGCAGCACGTTCACTACCAGCCAAATCTACCAGACTCAGTTTTCCCTTAGTAACCGTTCCCGTGGTGATGTTAGTACTCTCAATGACAACGCCAATGACCAGATGAGACCGAGAACTCTCGGCATTCATCTCTGTCAAGAAAAAAATGAGCACAACTTTTGATGAAGAAATCATTCCTAATTCCATTTCCTATTTTTTCCCCAGTAAAACACAACAAAGCACTCAATGTTTTCATGAACAAAATAGGAGTTGCTTGGGTAGCAGGGAGAGACTGGGAATTTAAAGGTAGGGGAGTTCATTTTGTCAGTTGTGCATTTTTTTGTTTGAAGCAACAAAAATGCTCAGAATCTAAAGACGGGTGTTGAACAACTAACCTGATAACTTTTAGCTCAGTGAATGCTGTATTTTCTAAGAAAGTAACATCTCGGTTTCATTTCAAAGGTTGCCAAGTCATGGTTTGAATTGCGCCCGAAATCAGCATCCAGGTCATGTTCTCATTCAGCTGATTGCAGCTCGCGATTTCACGCACTAAACTGACGAATAATAGCAACTTCGCACGTGTGTGCTTCATGTCAATGCTTGTGTGCACCCATTCATGGATTCACCGAATTACAAACCAACTACTAACTGTGTCACTTGACGCGTTTTTGGAAATTGCCCTCTTTTACTGTTTTCTCCAAAATGACAGCATGCCAGAAAGAACAATTTCACAGGGCGTTTATTGCCATTACTATCTTTAAGCCAAGT
Organism: Patiria pectinifera; assembly: GCA_029964075.1. Lineage (NCBI taxonomy): Eukaryota > Metazoa > Echinodermata > Asteroidea > Valvatida > Asterinidae > Patiria > Patiria pectinifera. The sequence continues at coordinate 51,767 of JASAOE010000119.1, forward strand.
AAGCTCTTCAACAATAATTTTGTCAGTTACTTTTTGGATAGCTGCAAATGATCTACTCCACAACTGAGGTCGTTTTGGGAACTTTTAATATACATGTACTGTGCTGAGCTGCATCAACATCAGTATATGAACTTACTGGTTGATGCAACATGTCTACTAGCTGATCCTTGTTCAAACAGTCCATACAATTCCTTGGAATTTGATGCTTCTTGCACCACAGCACCGTGCACAAACACCAACCCCTTCTTGTCTTTCTTAATGTCCAGTTTGACACTCTGACAAAAACAAAATGAAAATAATTTACACTAAAAAATAACGAAATATACTGCAACTTAGAAACAGGTTAACGATTTTGTTAAAAGATGAACAACAAAAATTGACTTTAGCAGGATTTGAACCTGTCATCTCTATAACACTTATATGGCCGCTCTATAACTGAGAACAGCTCATATAGATCAGTTGGTAAATGTTGAAGCGCAAAGATTTTATTTGAAGGTTTTAAGCAGGAATGGCCACAGGAGGGGGCAATATGACTATTGTTCTGACGCCATCTTGTGGGAATGGGAAGTCTTTGCCAACTTACCTCACCATGTGTCTTGGAATACAAGTCAATGAGTTTGTCATTGTACAATTCCAACATGTAGGTCTCAACACGGAAGGTAAATTTGGCTCTGGAAAAACAGAGAGAATGATAAACATATTTAGACAAAAATACAGAGTGTTGTATGACACTTTCTATGCAAAAGGGATCGGAAAAAAGTCACAGAATCTTGATGGTTGAGCAATACCTTATTGATTTAAATTATGTCACCTTATTCATATGCGGGAAAAACAACTACTTAGACAAAAACTGTATTCCTCATTCTGCGAAATTTGTGAAGACTAAAATCTTACTCACTTATTCTCCTCGATGACATCAAAGATCTTTTCAAACGCTCTTGGTGCAATGCCAGGGAAATTGCCTTCCCTATCACCAATCATCGTAAACGTCTTACCGGAACCAGTCTGACCATAGGCAAAAATACAGACATTGTAGCCGTCCACAGCAGACTGAATCAGGTTCTAGTAATGGAAACAAAATGGCAAATGTGTTATTGACGCCAGGAGAAACAATAATTTTACCTCCAATGAGAGTCAACAAATTATCTAAATTATAAGATGCATCAGAAATAAATGTATGGAAACTTACATTGGTATCTTCAAAGACATCTGCTTGTGTGCTCTCAGGCATGAAGATATGATCAAACTGGAATTCCTTCAAACCTCGAGTACTCTGAATCTCTACAGAGTACTCATCGGGTGCCTTGACAACTGAGAAGTTACCCTGGTAACAAGAGGGATAACAAATAATAAACTACTACTTGATTGCAAAAGTCTTACTTACATTTGATGTAACACTGGTTGGAATGACCTTCATTTGACCCATTAGTCCCTCTACCAAACAAAACACACTTGCCTTTTACTCCCTGAACCAATGCAAACGCTCACGAACTCTATGGTTTTATGAATTGGTCAGGGACAAAATCAAATGTAATACAATGTAGTACAAGTGCTAATGAGTTAATAGAAGATGGCCTGACATATCGATCACTCGGGGCAGATTCAAAGAATGGCAACATATGAGATGGCCTTAAAAGAAAATGTAACAGTCAGCCCAAAAAACTTGGCATTACAGTTCAGTCCAATGCACATACTCTGTCTTTCTCTGTAGAACTGAGTGGTCTGGTCCGACAGTAGACGCGAATCTTGCCTTTCATATCTTCAACCATGTTGTAATATTTCTTCCTCAGCACCTGTAGATGAAATGATTTACACCTGCCTGTCAATTTTAAGTCATTTATTCCATGCCACAATGCCGCTGCTTTACCTCGAGAATACAACTTTTTTTTATTTTTGAGTACTCCTTGTGCCAAAAAATTTGATATAAGCGTTGAGTTCTATACGTGAAAAACATGTCCAAATTGCCCATTTTGTGCATTTCAACATCATTTTGACGTAAAAAAAAACAATTATAAATGACCCCTTTTGTAGTTCTTCTTTCACATCGGTGTAATAAAAATACACGGCTCTACATCCGAACTGAACAATTAAGTTCGGTTCGGTTCGGAATGGTATGTTCGGCAAATTTTAGTTTGGTTCGGAGGTTCGGATCATCAGGAACCTTACTCTACGATTAGTTTGACTAACCCTTTCACTGTTGTAGTTCTCAGTCAGTGTCTTCATCTCACTCTGTAGTTTCTTCAACTCTGCAGTCTGCTCAGTGACTTTCTCTTTCAGTTCTAAGGCTTCAGCTGCTGCCACGCCCAACAAATCAATCTGATTGGTTAGTTTCTTGATCTCATCCTTGGCCCCGTCTAGTTCCTACAACAGAAGAAACAAGATTGCATGGTCTTTTCGACAATGGTAGGGGGCGCTACACAGTCTGCTCAAAATGGCTCACGTGTGCCATCTTGTTTTTCCCTCAAATCTCTCTATCAATAATGCCATATTTTGAAAAGATCTTGGGCCAATTCATCTTCTAGTGTAAGATTTCTGCTACAAGATACAAGAAAATTATCAAAGAACAAACCCTACAAATTCTCAAGCAGCTTAAGTAATGTCTTCAAGAAATGTACACCACACCTCAATTAAGGATTGTTGCCAAATCAAGATATAAGACAAACCAATCAGAAATCAGAAACAAGAAATCAATCCATGTCTACCTTAGAGGTTGTCTTGAGCTCGGCATCCAGCTCCGTAGCATTCTTCTTCTCTCGTTCAAATTTCTTCTGCTCCATCTCTAGTTTCTTCTCAAGATCCTTGAGTTGTTTCTCCATCTTCTTTCCAGCTTGTTTCTGCGATGAGGCAAAAATGGGTATGCATTCAGGTTATCAATATTGACTGATGATCAAATACATCCAGACGAAGGATAAACACAGAACTACAGATAAGTGACAGCTTGTAAGCATAGTTGCAACCAGTGTTTTTCTTCATAAATCATTAATGTTTCCATTAAATATTATTTATTGAAAACAATTTAAAATCAACAAATTCCCAGGGCAATCAAAAACATATTTTTTTATTATTATTTAGGAATTCAATTTTGATTGTTGTCCCCACAGTGGGCTATGTGAATCCATCAAGAGAAATAAGATGAGATTGACTTACATCAGCTGTCCCTCCAGATTTTGCCTCCTTCACATCCTTCTCCAACTGGCGTATCTTATCCTGATTCTCCTGAATCGTCTTTTTCAATGTTGCAGCTTGTTCTGTCAATAACTTGATCTTCTTCTCTGACTTGGCATCTGTTCCTCCCTAAACCCGACAGACCAAAACATTTAGATCATCACTTGATAAGAAACATACGACATTGCAATGAACGCACGGACTTTGAAAAACTTTTCAGACCCTTCAACTTATCTTTCAATGTCCATCAGCCCTGCCTTTCCCCAATGTACCCATAAACCTTGGGCCCCTGCAGCCCTGATAGCTGGCGCTTCAATTCTTTACCTTTGCACCCCCTGCTGTCCTGCCTGTACCTCCAGCTGCTAGTATCTCCTTGTTCTTCTTCTCCAGTGCTTGTATTTGTTTCTTATTCTCTGCTTCTCTCTGTAAGTATTTCTTCTCGGTAGAAGACACCATATCCTTAGCTTGCTTGTCTTTTTCTGCCATTTTTTTCTTCAAGTTATCCTAAAGAGAAAGCAAGTCTCAGGATCATCAATATGCTAAGGGAAGCGAGCTGCAATTGATTCAATCAAGAAAAAGTGCATAAATGGGGCGTTAATCTAGCACTGAAACTGATCCTCCAGGTTTGGTTCGGTTCAGTTCAGTTCGCTTCCAGTTTAGACAAAGTGCATAAATGGGGCGTTAATCTAGCGCTGAAACTGATCCTCCAGGTTCGGTTCGGTTCAGTTCGATTCCAGTTTGAATTTTGTTCTTCAGAACATCGGTAAATTTAATTATCTGTGATCTTTAATTTTGCCCTTTCATTGCAAGCATTAGCATTCCTAGTGCTATCAACAAATACTTGCAGAACTCTGAACAGACCATTTCCGTTCGGTTTGGTTCGGTTCATTTCAGAAAGCCATGTTCTGCTATTTTAGTTCTGTTCGGCGATTCAGCTGCAGCACTACGTTAAACTCACACAAGGAACAGCATCTTGCAAAATACGAGAACCTCCTTATGTTCACAATAGTATTGGCAGGATCATAATAAAAACGCAAAATGAACTCAATTTATACAGGACACTGCATCAATCACGAAGATAAGGGAACGTGTTCACAACACAGGCTGCGCCTTTGATAACTTCATACTTATCATTAATGTGACTACAAGGTACTGACCATCATGACTTACCTGATGAGCTCTATTAACCTCTCTTTCTTTAGCTAGTGATTCATTCGTGGTTTTCAGCTCAATCTTGAGTTTATCCAGATCAGCTGTGCCTCCGATATTTGCCTTCTGTGCATCTTCTTTTTCCTTCTCAGCTTTTTTCTGATGGTCAAAAAAACCCCACAAGAACAATTGTTTGAGATTCAGCCAATTTTTTTCCAAACCAGGTGAGTACCAGTCAATCAATGTGTATCTCAAGACATATTTGCACTCTGTCATTACACTGGTGTCCTTACCACTAGCCCCTGTAGTAATGTGATCTCCTTAGCTGTATCGACTGGTAGGTTCTGCAATTTTTCCGCTTCCAACTCATCTAGGCGTTGTTTTGTTTCTTCAAGTGACTGCAGGGGCAACAAAACAATGTTTCGTTACAATTTTAAAAGTTTGATTATTCCCAAACAAATGATTTTTCAATTCATATATTAAAAAAATGATAACATGGAAGGATTTTTAGAACACCCTTTCCATAGTTGCTGTATTCAGTTACAAAGAGGTTCCTTTGGGGAAAATGGAGATGTGCCATTTCAAAGAATGTTGCCAGACAAGAACAGAGTGGTCTTTAAAAATCATGCACAATCACAAGTGTTCTCATTTGGGAACACCAGATGTTCCAGGTTTTTCCTTATTATTTTCAACGAGATTCTCCTTTGAATAAAATAACTACAACAAAAGTGCAGCTCAAGTGAATCTCCAAGATGGCAAGAAACAAGTATTTCATCCCCAACCTTTTCTTTGAGTTTCATCTCAGCTGCTATAGCAAAAGTTGCCGTGGTAATCTTCCCATCCATCTCTTCCTCCAGACTGCTCTTCTCTCCTCTCAGACTCTCACATTCCACCTTGATCATCTCCAGTTCCTCCTTAGTGTCATCATGAGCAGATTTCTCATCTTGAAGTTTGCGCTCTACACTGTCTACTTGCTTCTGAAGAGCAGCCAGTTGCGCTCCAAAACCCTGCAAGTACAGACGGATCATTCAATCAACATATTTTTATAAACAAAAATCTAAAACGGAGTTGCCTCCAACTGCATTTCGTACTTTCATACTGTTGCCTCATTTTAAACATGACTCAATATTAAATATCTTAAAATATGAATTATTTTTGAAACAAAATAGCAGCCCTCCCCCTCCCAAAAAAATGGAAATGAACTGTACCTCCACATCATCATCATCAAAGTCCAGATTTGCTAAAGCAGCAGCTGTTGCAGCTGCTGCAGCCCCTCCCCCTGATTCCATCTCAGCTAGTCTCTCTTCCAGCTGTTCTTTTGTTTGCTCCAATTCTCTTATAGTCTCTTCTTGCTCAGCATTTCTCTCCGTCAGCTGTTCTTTTTCCTCCTCCAGTTCTTGGATGCGATCCTCAAGGTCTTGAATTTGTTGAGAGCTTGCTGGACCTAAGGATAAGAATAAACATACAATGTTTGATTTGTTTTGTACTGCTGATCAATTGGAGCATTCAACGGTTGACATAATCTTCCAAGTCTTCCTTTCTCTTCTTTTTGTCTTTTTGTTTTAATGTTTACAGCCATACTCACCTGTTGCTTGTACTGACACCTGTGCTTCTTTCATTGGTTGAAGGTCTGCAGGTATCTGCCCTGTCACCAGTATGGACAAAGCAGTGATCTCTGTCTCATTGGAGAGACAGTTAGTGTTGCACTCTTCCAAAGATGCATACAGCGCCTTGGCCTCTTCATTTCTGAAAAAGAAAAACAAAGTGGATTTTGATCTCATGTTATTTTCACAAATTTAAAACAAAAACTTAACAAGCTTCATTTAAACTACTTCATTTTAAACTGGTTATAGACATGATGTGCAGAATCCATTGTTTAAATAGCAAATGCATACATTTGTGTTTTTCCTGTTTGCAAAGCAATACTACTGCATGCTCCTCTGAATTTGTGCACTTAACATCTAGAAGGCATTAATTCCAGGGCACCTGAGTTCAAATATCTGGCCTACCACGCACCTGTCTGTCTCCTCAGGAGAGCTGCCATGTTCCTGATTGTAGTTTTCTACCCATAATTCCAAGTCCTGTTTAGCCTTGTTCCTCTTTGCCACCAAGTCTTCCTTCTCAGCTTTTGCATTCTCCAGTTTTGCAGCATTGTCATCAGCAGATGAACCCTGAATTGCAGACTAAGAAGAAAAAAAATAGACAAAATAATAAACACTGCATGCACTCTGTGCATAATCAGCAGATGGCATTTTGAATCACTTGTGAGAGCTGTATGTAGGGGACACGACACACTGCGTGTGCACACTGGTTTGCGTGCATGATTTGCGTGCATGTGCACAAACCTGCAACGTCCTTGCATGAGCACCAGACCTACAGCAGCATTGTGTTTAAGTTCCTCCTACCTCTTTGTTACCAAATGAAGGGGAGACTTGTACACTGAGTTCACAGCATCAGCCTTCAAGGTATACTCGTTGTAGTGCCCAAGACAGATACAATTGCTAAAATGTTCACAATGTGAAGTGTCTGGGCCAACTACATCAGCCTGAACTGCCTTCTCTATTGACAAACAGAGTCATGTGACCTTCATATAAAGCTTACCTGAGCAACGATTGCTCCAAGAATCATCTTGAGATGTTTATCATCTTCCCCTGATCCTCTATCTGTATGTTTCTCCTTCTTGCCTACTTTCTTCTTCTCCTTCTCCAATGTCTTCATCTTCTTGTCTTTATCTCTCAGACTGATCTCCATTTCCTTCAGGCGAGTCTCCAGTCCGTTTACCTGTTCCTGAGAAGCTGTGAGTGCAGCTACAGTTGACGGATCAGGAATCACAATCTGTGAATTAGAAATAAAAACGAATTAATTCAGAAGTTGCGAAAAGAAAAAAATTACATTCTGTAATCTTCGGTCCAGTCTGCTGTCAGATGAAGTAGGATGCCAACGTAACAGACAGCTCTATACTAATCATTCAGCTGTAAAACACATCTCCTTTGGCTCCAAACTTTGTGAACCATGTAAATGAGCACCGGCAGGCGAATTCACATTAACGAACAACCAGTATATCATAAAAAAATTGTTTGTGGGTAATGTCTGATAAAGTGACCTTTAACAAAAAATTAGTTCTTGAAGAGCAAGACGTTGCGTACCTCTACAGTTTTGATGACAGGTTCAGGTATGCTTGCAGGTTGCGTCTCAGGTGTCTTGCCCTCTTTGAGAGCAATTAATGTTGCCATCTTGGAATCCAAATCATTCTTCTTAGTCTCTGCCTCTGAGAGCTGAGTCTCTAACTCACGTACAGTCTCTGATCTGTGGATGTACAGTATTTAATATCACTGGATAGAGTAAGTTCTAATCCTGTCTGTTTTTTCCCATCAATCACCAAAATTTTTAAATTATTTCACACCAACTACCTCCCTTTTATCCTCTATAGGGCTTATTTTAATTTGTATCTTGAATTTTTTTACTACCTGATCTCCAACAGTCATGTAGGCTATAATAACCAATTCTTTCTAACCTGCTACCTCTTTTTCTCTGTCCGTTCTCATCTTGTCTGTTTTTTCAAATCTCCCTTCCATTATCCAATCACCCAAGATCCTCATAACTCCTTTCCTCTAACCACTTACCTATCGCCCTCTGTAGGTTCCCTTCCCATCTGTTCCTTGAAGTCCACCTCCCATTGTCTGATTTCCTCCTTCAGTTGTTGGCTTTCTTCATCCATGATTTCCTGATCTTTCTGAGTTGCTTCTACTTGTCCTGAGATCACTCCATCGTTATCTTCCTTGGCCAGAGATGCTAGCGTTGCATACTGAGCCTGGATGAAATCGTACTTTGTTTGCAAAACCAAAAGATCCTGTGGTTTCCATTAAAAAGAAGAAAAGTACCGGTCAACCAATCCAATATCTACACATACACAAACAAATCATGTTTAAAGCTTAAGTGCATTATACTTCAAAGTGCCAAATCTCACCTTACACATTTGTGACAAGGCAACATGTTTGCTAACTTTTAAGTCTTTCAAACTCAGCAAAGCAAAACAAGGCAAACTTGGTCTCGTTATTTCTTATTTCCAAAAGGTCCGGAGTGTTAGCTTTTTGTCTGAGTCAAGTTAGACCAAGGTTACCTTCTGGGATTGTATAAACTGTTTCTCCATCTGTGCTCTCCGATCGTCCAATCTCTTCCTTTCAGCCTCAGATATCCCACTGCTGACTACAGCTGCAGTTGCTGCCACACCCAGGCTTCCTCTCACCGATCCAGTCGCTGATCCCCTCCTTCCTTCCGATCGAAGACTAGTCTGAGATGTTCGTCTTGCTGATGATGCTCGCTGTGTTTCTCCATTGACTGTGACATCTTTGATGTTCGAATCAGTGATGATGGACACAGCAGCAGCACTTGCTCTTGCCTCTTCTAGATCAAGTCGTAGTTTCTCAACTTCTTCTTGGTGTAATTTCTTCTCGGCCTCTAGTTCTGACTGCAAATTGTCTTCCAGGAGCTAAGTGTGGAATTAAGATTCATTCTAGGTTATGGCGTTGAATGTAGGTATTTTTGAGTACATAAGAAGTAATAGAATAGAAAAAAGTGCTTGGTTTCAGTCATTCTTCCATTGTAGCAGCAAGATTGTGTTGATTACCAACGAACGGTAAATCAACATCACAACGTTCTTGTTTAAATTGGAAATGCAGAAATAAAAAAATAAGATATGTTAAAATGAATACATGAATCTAGTTGACTTCAATACTTCCTCCAATTACATGGCCAGCATTTCTTTTGGAAAGTGGCCATTGAATAAAAAAAACTAGATAGGCCTTAGTCATATTTGCTGATTTTAAGTTCATTCATTTGGAATTTTCACAGTAATCTTACCTTCTTTTCTTCCTCTAATCCTTTTTGTCTGGATGAAAACGATGACTGGTTTTGATCCAACTTTTGTGTGAGTTCTTGAGTCAGTTCTTCCTGTATTATGAAATGTAAAGTGATGTTAAATTTTAAAGCAAAACTTTTCACCAAGTTGAGCACAAATCTAATAAGATATTTCAAACAATTCTAACATCATCTTGTGACATGGGGTTAACTTGTAACCCCAACCTTACCATATCCTCCAAAATCATCTTTGCAAAACGGAAGATTTTGTAGGATTGAGGCTATATGGCAAAAATGTGTAGCTGAATTTGGAGGATGCACTGTGTCAAGGTCTTGGGCCAGATCGTGTGTTGTTAATGCTCAGTCATGCTGAATTTACGCCTAGATTAAACTTGAAATCATCCGCACTGCTCGAGGATGTCACTGGCTCTGCCTCAAGATATTGCCTCTAAGACCACATTCAAAGAAGTAATGGATGATTTTGGAGGATTGATCGAGGCCCCATGCAATTTTTACATGGGGGCAGTTGGAGGATTTTGCAGGATCGAGGTTGCATCCTAGCAAAAATGTCTAGGGAGTTAGGGTTAATGTAACAATTGGTGCTACAATGTAGCAGACGTACCTTTTCCTTCTCCAATCTGTCAATTTCAATCTTGTTGATGATGAGTAGTTTCTTCTTCTCTTTCATCAGGGCTTTATTTCTATGATTTAAACTCTGAAACAACAAACATCCAAGTTTTAATTTATCGCTCTCATTTTAGTCAAAAGAAACTTGATGCTGGATTTACAGTTCACCAAAACACTCATGGTATAACTCAGCCACTATATATAAAGTTATGTTATTACCTTCAATGTCTCCTCCCAGTACGTCTTATGACTGCCAAAATCTTCTCGATGAATCTCAATCACTTGACGGAACGTTTTCACTTTGTCTTTGTACTGGACACGAAGGCCTCCCACAAACATATTGAACTGGGTCTGGATAACACAAACAGAAATTAATAAAGTTGTTAACCTGTGATACAGAAGCACATGTATAGAAATGGAGTTGTGATTAACCACAGATATGAAAGAACAGAAAACACGTTAATTGCTTACTTGGGTCTCATCTTCAATGGTCTTGTAAGTGTCTTCTATTTGACCAACGATACGGAGATGATTCATCTTCATCTTCTTCATATCATCCATGACCTTAGTCAAACAGTCTCTTGCGTAGACATAGGGAACATAAGCCTGCTGCTCATGCTCCAACTGTGGAGGCTTCAAGAGAGGACTGGTTCCTGACACAAGACTACGATTGTCTACATAGAAAGAGACAACAGTGGACATGTCAAAAAGAATAAGAAATGCTATCCCACTCATTTTTCACTTAATAAAATTCTTTGATTTGATATTGTAAAACTACATTTATTTCATCAATCTATTCAATAATTATATTAAGAAACATCAAGACAATACTACTTTACTCACCTCCATTGTTCTTGTGCTCTGTAGCCCTGGTCTTGCTCCCTGACTCCCCAGTCTCATTCAACCCATCAACTCGCTGGTTATCATCAGCTTCTCTCACACTGATGACAGACTGAGCACGAGATGCACTAGCAGAATGAGTCCCCACCCCTGGGGATCGATTGCGTGTCTGTGGGGATTTAGCTCGGGTCATTCCGCTTGACTTGGGTCGTGCTGGTGGTGCATCCATGGGTATCTGACTGATGTCATGCATGCTGGACATACTCCAGGCTAAAAATAAACAATTAATCATTGAAATTGTAAGCCAAGTAATGGAAAGTCTTCTAAAACTTACTTTTCATTATCAAGAAATTTGTCAAACGTTTTTATTTCTTAGCAATACTCTCAAGAATCTACTACAATTAATTAATGCGCCAAATCAGCCACAAACCATTTAATTTCTCTGGCAACCCATTGCTTGTGTTCAGCATATGCTCTGCAGCTCCATGCCCCATGACTTAGGATACGGAGCAGGGTTGTCCTAGAAATGTTATGACTTACCTTCACTTGGCCCTTTCTTCTTAGGTTCTGGATGTGTTTCATCACTGACTGACATTGATACATCTGCATCATCATTGACAGGTGTCACAACGTTTCGTTCCTTGCGTCGTCTCCTCTTCTTTCTTCCCTCCTCTTGTATAGCATAGCTATCTTCATCAAAGGGACTGGTAGACCGCGCATAGGAACCAGCTTCGCTTGCTGGTTTACCTAGGAGCTCAGTATCTCCAGAATTCAAGATGTCTTCCTTGAAGTCCAACTCCTGAGTAATAATAGAGATCATGCCCCATTACTATTTGGCCTCAAACAAACGTAACGCAATTAATTTTTGGTAAAAGAAATTATTTGATTAGATACAATGAAAAGCTGAAAATAGGACAAAATATAACATGTACTAGTTGTACAAAAATACAGCATTGAAGATAATTGCTACTACCACTTCCTGGCAATAATGTCTGACCTCATCAGTGAAGTCCATCCGATCACCATCCTCGGCTTGTCTGACTGACACCATACTACCCCCATGACCTTTCAGGTCATAGGTTACATGTTCCTGAGGCAGCTTCTCAACTTCTGTCACTTGATATGCAATATTCTCAACTCCCAATTTTTCCTTGGCTTTTGAATTATCATCAAAGTCCTCAACCCAAGCTGCAAAAGAATATCATGAATATAAGTAAAATAGAATAAATAAAACAAGATAAGGCGAAATATAAAAATATGTTTAGCGTCCTGCCTTTATGAAAAAAAGGAAGTGGGAGGCCCTCCAAAATGGCCGCCCGACCGGGCTATTTTTCAAGATGGCTGCCATTTTTGTTTTTTTAAATGTCCGCCATTGGACTCAGGAAATGACTTAACAGCCTTATATGGCCTAGATGCAACAGATGAAGAGGTCAAAATGATGTCACTGTTGAAAATTTTTAATTTTTTCGGTTGAAAAAAAAAAATGATGCGGCCTCCAAAGGAAGCGGGCAGGGATGCTAATTTTTTTTTTATTTCGACTAAATAATGGAAATTAGCTCAACAGAAACTGCATCAAATAATGCGTATTACAAATAATGAAATTCTCATCTTATAAACTTGTTTTCTTCAAAACATAACGCTTCTTTGACAAGTTAGTTGGACGAGTGTAAAAACACCTTCACTACTTCTCAACCGTTTTTGGTATATTGTCAAAATTACTTTAGTTAAAAAATGTAAATTGGAATTTAATAGATACTCACAGTTATGAGACAAGGAGGAGGTCGGTCTATCTGGTTCATCTGTAGGGATAACCTTTGTCCTCTTGTGTTTTGCTTTCTGCAAAGTAGCCATCCTGGTATGTGTACA
>JASAOE010001190.1:0-30732 GCA_029964075.1 Patiria pectinifera
TTTGAATGGAAAGGGCAGTCTTTACAAAATATAAGTACTAATATGGTTACAAAGTACTAATCGAACGGCGCGGGGCTAACACGAGTCGATATGTATGAACTAAACGAACGCACCCTTTGAATTAAGTTAACCCTCAGGTCAGTTTTTGGTCAAGGATCATCCTTGAGATTTCAGACTCTTAATCCGCCTTGAGCGGTTATGAGGCTGTATTCAGACTAATTTGATAGGTTATGTGGTGTTTTTGGTGTGTGCCACGGTTTCTACCTGGTTTACGATTTATCGAGTCGTCAGTGGATCGTTGCTAACTTGTATGACTATTGCTGAATAGCATTAATATGCTCATGTGGCGCTGCATACCTTTGTACCCTTCGTGTGTGATCTCGTACAGGCAAAGTTCACAAAATATAATGGGCGGATAAATGTAGTATGTAGGCCTATAATATGAGATAATCATGCACCAACGCCATATGATTTTGTTTAGTCATAACAGTGAGTGACGCGACGGCATCGTAAGTTGCGTTGTCTTCTGCTCAGTAATATAGAAGGGAACAAAATGTCTTCCAGACTAGTTACATTTCTTTGTTTACTCCTTACGTCCCTCGAGGTGATATCCGCCATGGGTGGAGCCGATGCGAAAGACTCCTTGGCGGAATCACCCTCAGAGAAGTTCAAGTTTTTGTATTTCGGCTCCATCATTGGCGGCAGTCACTATTTGGCCCTCTGCAAGTCAGGCAGGGAATTGGTGAGACGACACGGCCACAAAGTTGTCTCCCTGATCAGCAGTTCCAACACCATCGACTGGCAAAAAGACGCTGATCTCTTCTCGTTCGTGGTCTTCAGCTCGTCCTACACCAAACGCGACAGGGCCGAGGTGATGGAGAGCGTCTCCGCCGTGCTCGTGACGGGTGCCCTTGCGCCTGTCTTTGGCCCGGTTATAGCGTGTGTTTGGAATGACCTGTCTGGCGTTGCAGAGATGTGGCTGCGTGAGTGCGACGTTCTGCTGGGCGATGCGAAGACCATGGACAGACTCCGTGAAGAGAGATTTGACATGCTGGTTGCTGACGACACCGTACCCTGCAGCCCGCTACTGGCACAGGCTTTGGACATCCCGTTTGTCTTCAACAATTTTATGTCCGTGGTGCCTACGAAACACGGTCCATGGTAAGTCCTGAAAACTATTAATAAATATATAACCATGCCAACACCTGATACAAAGAAAACAAGTGCGAGTGCATAAGCTCTGGCGAAAAATGCGACGACGACGGCACATATGGAGCACCATACTTTTGGTCAATTTTCATTTCCTCCTTCTGGACACCGTCCAACCACTACAGAAAAAAAACACGTGACTATAACATTAGTGCACATATTTTGCCTCCATTTTACACGATTTTCCTGAACAACTTGTAACAAACATTTTTGTTGAGTATTAAAAAAATGTGAAAATTAAAATTTGGTAGTTATATTTTCTGGGAAACTTAAGGGCTCGTTTTGGTAAATTTTTGGGGGACATACGACAGACATATGCAAAATAGACGCGCATGCACATCGATCGAGACAAAGCCCGTGTTCCGAAAACTTTCGTCAAGAGTGCATTTACTGACGACGGCATAGCATTTTTTCAATTTTGGGTCAAATATTGTTGGTAAGTTTTCGGGGACAGACAGACAGACAGACCGACCAACTGACCACCAAGTGACATGTAGAAGCTCATGCCAGAGCTTAAAAAAAAAAAAATCCAGATTGTGTTAAGTTGAACTTAATTTAAAGTTTCGATATGCAGGATTAACCCTCGACTCTGGCCAGTCTGAAACTCGAAGCAGTAACCAATAACTTTATTTATTTATTTATATATTTACTTCTATTGACAATGTGTTCGTCCGATGTCTCATACATAAGCAAATAACTTCTGAATGAGATAGCAAACGGAAAAAAAATCGGCCTAGGTTATTAATAGAATTAGCTAATTATTACTTGATAAATTAGAATTGTTTACGGCCCGACAACAATTCAGTTCTCACGGGATAGGCTATTTCCCATCAATTTTAGAATCGATAATCCGCGGAGTCCGGGTACCTGTCGAGTCGACTCGCAGGAAGGATCTGTTTGTACGCAAAAGAAATACCCCAATTTAAAAAACATTTATGTTGCAGACGCCCCAATAAAATTACTAAAACTAAATCATACAAGTTATGAATTTGTTAGAGAGTGTGGACGGTTCATTTGAATGAACATCACCTTTTCTTCACTCTTCATGCCGTAGGACCGGTTTACCAATTGACCCTTCCTACATCCCAGAGCGCTCCCTTGGTTTCACGGACAGAATGACATTCTTCCAGCGAGTCCAAAACGTCCTAGCCCACACCTACTACGGGTTTTATCATTATCGTCTGGGCCTGGCTAACTTCGATAGTTATGATGCATTGAAAATCAAGTACAACATCAGGCCGGACATCAGCACCTTCGAGTCGCACAAGCAGGCGTTGCTGCTGCTGTTGCACGGAAGCTTCGCTCTGGAGTTCCCCCGCCCCCTGCTACCCAACACCGTCCACGTACTCCACACTCCCGGACTCAGCTCCAATCAGACGGTGCGTGCATCTTCGCTTGGGTAAAAAAAATGCAAGATAAGCTTTTAGCAAAGGTTTGAAGTAAAATTGTTTCAAATGCATGCTTGTAGTTTTATAGCCGTCCCACTTTGCACGCGAAGTTTGAGATGTGAAGCTGCGGCTTCTCGAACCGATTTTTTTTTAAGGCAATAGCTTTTCTACCTAATAGCCTTTTTGTAGAAACGACGCGAACAATACTTATGGCGAAATGAATGTTATAGCGGAAATGAATATGAAGCTCGTACGAACTTGTGAACACAAAGTTGAGTTGGAATATAGACCAACTCGTTTAGATCCCTTTACAAATTGACAGATCGAAGACGACGTCGCGGAGTTTCTAGGTGCAGCCACCGACGGCATCGTTCTCTTCTCCTTCGGAACCTTTGCTCGTTCTATGCGAAGCGAACAGGCACAGATGTTTGCTGACGGCTTCGCCATGCTACCGTATCGGGTTCTCTGGCAGACCAGTACGCCACCGAAGTTGCAGCTGGGGCAAAACACCAAACTTGTAAAGTGGCTGCCTCTACCAACAGTTATGGGTGGGTCGAGTAGTTTCAATAAAAGAACAGCCTGAATTAGACCCCATCCCCCCCCCCCAAAAAAATCTACTCCATTCCATACACATTCATTCCTAGATTTTGGTCGACAATTTGTTTTTATTAAATTTGTATATTCAGCAACGTATATATAGTCACTCTTTTGAAGTATTTTTCGTTGTAAGTTCAGTTTGTTTTTAAAATGATTCATTTTGTTTTAAAAACAGAACACCCCAGCGTCAAGGTATTTGTGAGTCAATGCGGTGCCTACGGTACATACGAGGCGATGTGGGCCGGACTGCCCTTGGTGGGCATACCGCTGCAGGAAGATCAGATGGGCAACATTGACCGGATAGTGAACCGTGGTGCCGGGTTATCGCTCGATATCACTACCTTGACACCCGAGATTTTGAGCCAAACCATCCACGAGGTCATCAGTGAACCAAAGTAAGACTTCTTTTTGTCGGACAATTCGAGAGTTTGTAATGGGAAGGGAAACCCGTGAAAATGTAGTCTTTTGGGGTGAAAAAAAGTAAAACGCTGGTTAAAATGTTGTTGGTTAAAAAGGTTGGTTAAAATTTTAACCAACGTTGTGTAAAATTGTCCAATATTGCCCAACGTTTGCCCAACGTTGGTTATTTTTTTTTAACCAACCGTTGGGCTGTTCACCTGTTAAGCAACAGTTGGTTAAAAGTAGTTAATTTACACAAACGGTTAAAATCGGGTAAATTAACTAGTATTGGGCAAAAGGACATCTTTTAACCAACTGTTGCTTAATAGGTGAACAGCCCAACGGTTAGTTAAAGAAATAACCAACGTTGGGCAAACGTTGGGCAATATTGGACAATTTTACACAACGTTGGTTAAATTTTTAACCAACCTTTTAACCAACAACATTTTAACCAGCCTTTTTAGAGTGTATATATATATCAGATAGAGTCATGGAGGAATGGGGGTGCTCGTCCCTCCCCTCCTTCCCCAATCAACTTTGTCCAACTCGACGAAATTCCCTACGAACGTTGTTTGTAAATGCATTTTTGATTCAGGACATTTCCCCTCAGTGGAATTGAGTCAAACTTGAGTCGAAAGGTTGGGACAGATTACCAAGATCGGTGAACCGTCGGTTAGGCCTACTTTCTCCACCAAACGCTTTGTCCGGCTTTGGCTGAATGGCATGTGTGTGTACAGGTTATCCTATACGACTGAGGACTTGGGACAATGGGGTGTGTGTGATAACAATGGGCCCGAGGACCTGGGTACTAGTCCTCGGGAGAATTTCGTGTACAAACCTTATGGAAGCTGTTGAGGACAAGTTAAAGTACAAACAAAGGGAACAAAGAAGGAACAATGGAGGGTCCTCATACTGGCGCAGATATGTGTGCATGTTTGATTTTTGATTCAAATCAACTGTTCTGAATTTGGAAGAAACTCATGGGTCACAATGGGGTTTTATTCATGACTGTAAAGCTAACATTCTTAATGTTATTTTGCTAAATCCAGGTATCGTGAAAATGCTCGGCGCGTCTCTCTGATCCTACGGGACCTTCAGACCTCCTCTCCCCCTGTGGAGACGGCAGCCCGCTGGATCCTTCACGTCACCAAGTTCGGCGGTGAACACCTGCGACCGGCCATCCATGACCTCGGTTACATCCAGAGGAATCTTCTAGACGTCTACCTCTTTCTGTTTGTGGTCTCAGCTTCAATGATAGGGCTATTCATAACTTCGTGTTATTGCTGCTGTTGCAAGCGCACGCGTCGAAATGGCAGTAAAGACCACGTAAAACACGAATAGGGACAAATTGCAGGAATTTTTTCAGATACTTTTTTTTCAGATACGTGTACCCAAAATTCAATTTTAGTTTTTACCGAACCTTTTTTTGGAGTCTGCTCAACCTCGTCACAAGGGAGTACTTTATTTTCAACCTCGTTTTCAATAGCGAGAGAGCAAGTAGTGGGTGCGTACTGCTCGACACCATGGGAACGAGGTTGGGTCCTGTTACATTGGGCTGAACGGAAGAGTGTTTTGCTGCATTAAAATGTAATTTCTGTTTCAATATTCAATAATTTTGAAAGCATATTTTTAAAGCATTGTGTTGGATAGTATACCGTCTTATACTAGTAAATGCATAGCCTATATGAAATGTACTACATGTACCTACTGATTTCATATCCCCGCGACTTTGTAAACGTGGAGATGAATGGTCACTAGTGCCTTGTGATTAGCAATCTTGAAAAACAAAATTCGTTGCTGCACACGTAAGCATTTTTTCATGATCGATGTCGTCACTGTGTACATGTGTTGCCATTAGGATCTTAACGATGCACATTTAGCCAGTTTTTGCCAAATTCTTAGGTTTTATTAGATCTGTACTTATATTATTTCAAAGGTGTGGTAACTTGCCCTCGCTGGCTACATTTTGCCATTTATGAAGCCCAACAGCTAGGGTGCACTCCTGCAGTATAAAAATGCCCATAGACACCAGTGCTAAATGCCCATACTTCAAAATTCGTTTAAAAATACGTAGAACACTCACAGGTGTTTATGCCGCACAGAAAAATGATGATCAACATGCCATTTTTCATTTTCTTTTAAATTTTTGGTGGGTTGACCATTGAATTTTCGAGAAATTCTCACCCAAAGAAGACGACCCCCCTAAAACGAGTGAGGTTTCCCCAAAGCGGAAGAGTAGCCATCTTGAAAAAAAAACCCCGACCCGTCCACGACATGGATTGTATTTTTTTCATGTGTAACACACTAAATTGTTTCGGTTATATTATTTTTCTTGTTTGATGAGTTCTCATGAAAATAAATTTCGCAATGTGACGCATCATGACAAATTAATGGACGACCGTTCATACAATACATTTGATATTTCTTGATGTTATTGCCAGAAACAAGGAGTTGTTGGGTTGACCGTTGACTTTTCGAGAAATTCGCACCCAAAGAAAACGACCCCTGAAACGAGTGAGGTTTCCCAAAGCGGAAAAGTAGCCATCTAGAAAAACGATCCCTCCGCAACATGGCTAAATACTTTCGGCCCAATTGCATCCAAAATACTCGGAAGCCCCAAGTCCGGGCCAGAGGTGCATTGCCGTATCTCTTCAATTGCCCAATTTTATGATTGCTCTCAGAACTGTCTAACATACATGTAGAATAAATATGAATGAAGACCCTATAACTTTCATTCATGAGCTCGGCGGATTTTTGACCTACATTGTATTTACACGGTAGTAACCCAACAGCCGCAGCTAACAATGCCTCCGATTGAACCAGAGAACCTCAGATTGCACCATGCCGTAGGTTTCGCGCTCGCAAGTTCCACATTGGGATATGAAGACACCCCCCCCCCCCCTCATCAGCCTGAACGGCCTGCAGGGTCCTCGCTCCGTTAATACACTTTAAAACGCATTGAATGCCCCCTCCTGTTATGTGATACACAATTGGCAGCACAGAATTGCCAGTCTTGGTCCCAAGACGGAATTTGGATTTTGCTCCGAGCTCCCCTGATGATGCAGCTCGCGTCCCGATCACCGGCAAGCAAGCGAGGACAAACCGTCGCGGACCACTGGTAGAGAGCCTATGAGAAGGCGTTCCCAACAAGATGATAAAAACCAGTCTTGAGAACTGTGCATTATATGGAACAAACTCCAATTCGTCTAAAGTTGAGACCCGGCAACGCGCCGGGATTTTTTCTTTCTTTTTTTTTAACTATGCGCTCCCATGGAAAAAATAATAAAGCATTTTATATAGCGCTGAGGCCCCAGTGGGCTTCACAAGAACTAAAATACTAGGTATAGAACAAATTATGTACGATGATAAAAGTAATACAAAGTAACAAATACTAGAACTACTGCGATAAAAAAAAAATACAGAAGATATAAGGTAAACAATATGCAGGCTAACTAATTATAACACAACAAATTCGACATTGACAACGGTGGAGAAAGCAACGGTAAATCTACCATATTTTCATTTTGTGATAACTGAAGAGTCTGATGCTTGATCCTGGAAAAAAAAAATGAGTTGTAAGCCAATAGTTGAAAAGATCGAATCCTGTAAATTGTATCCAAACGAGTGGTCCAACACATACAAATGGTGGAGGTAGAATAAGGGTCAATTGGGGTTTTAGTGGTTATTAAAGTTGGAATTTTTTGTACACAACCCTATGGAAATATCACCCTAAAATGGTACAATTTCCCGTAATATTAAGACCCGTAAAAGTAATCATAAGCATAACCGCACACGCCCTTATCGTAGTAGTTCCCCCCCCCCTCGTCATTGTGTGGCCCCGCCTCTGCTACGAGAAAACCGCCTCTGATCAGTCTGGTTCCCAGTCGCAAACTCATGTTACTACTACTAGTACGGATACTAGGCTCATGCTATGTACTGCTGGTCCGGTCGCGTTGCCGTCGGTCGGTGTGTGATACGTGAGTATAAAGTGTTAGGTTTAAGTTTAAAAAGGTTGCACAGTAATCCCAGTCAATGTGGATTATCCATTGCAACATACTATGCTATGATGATTAAACTGCTGCCTGTGACTGTGTGTGTGTTAACGGTTTTGACAGTGTTTGATATATTTTTAATGTGTTGACTGTAGTCCCAATTTCCGGACGCGGTCATCAGGCCTGCTTTACCCGTTGGGGGCGCCCAAATCAACATTTGGCTTTTGTGGGTGCACTGCACCAATTCAAGTTCCATTGAAATTGAAAACAGTGTGGAATCAACAAAGTTCAGGGCCAAATAACATGCAAGCCGACATAATATATGACATAATAACATGTAAACATGGTAAAGGAAAGAATGTTTTAATGGAATGTCGGACACTTCGCCCCATTTCCACGTCGCCCCATGTCACTTCGCCCCTAACCACTTCGCCCCATCCCCACTTTGCCCCATTCCCACATCGCCCCATTCCCACTTCGCCCCATTCCCACTTTGCCCCATTCCCACTTCGCCCCATCCCCGCTTCGCCCCATCCCCACTTCGCCCCAGCCGTTACATGTAAAAAAAAAACTCATCTATTTTATTGGCTTAAAAAAACAATTTCAACAGATTCACTAATTGCTAACCAACGGAAAGAATTAGCCCATCACCAAATGAACAATTCATAACCAACCTCTCGAGCTAGGCTCTCCCCTACCGAGAAAAAAGCTTGAAGTAAAAGATCCTACTTTGTTCCCAACCCGGCTATACCAACCCGTCTCCCACTTATCTGAGAACGACAATACCTTTGACATCCTAATTTCACTCTTGGAGGAACCAATCTCATCTAAATGAAGTTGTAAGTGTCACATATATCAGACAAATTTTGACGGAACATTTTCCTCAAGGCAGTGAGTTCCTTTTAACTCACTGACCCATACCTACGGGTTCTTTTGAATCCAGCGGCTGATGATTTTAATCACAAGCCAATAGGAGAGGCGTCTCTGAATGGGATAGAGCCATCATTTCTCTCATCTGTGTCTCGAGCACCTTATCAGAGAGTTTGTATTTTTCCTAAGTTTCTAGAATTGGGAGCATTTATTATCTGGGGTCTTTGGCAGTTTATTTGGTCTGCACCCCTAGCCTTCACCTTTTTCATACTACATGGGGCGAAGTGGGGATGGGCGAAGTGGGGATGGTGCGAAGCGGGGATGGGGCGAAGTGGGGAAGGGGCGAGCGTGGAGATGGGGCGATGTGGGGATGAGCGAGTGGGGATGGCGAAGTGGGGATGAGGCGAAGTGGATAGAGCGATGACATTGGGCGACGTGGAAATGGGGCGAAGCGTCCGACACCCGTTTTAATGTGACACTGCTTTTTTCTTGGTAATCCTTACTTTTAGGACCCCTTTCCTATATAAGGTTAAAAGACTCACCAAAACAGCTGACTAAATGACACTCAGAAGTGACATTCTGATATTTATTGACACATTTGAACATTTGGCAATGACACCTCTTGAATATCAGCAGGTTTGATTTTGTAGAAAGAGGGCAGGGTTTTGATTTATGAGGGGTTAAAGACGACGATGGCAAACAGAAAATAAATTTTAAAAGCAAGATGGCGAACTGCAAAAACAAATGAAAAAAAGGTAGGAAAGTCACATTTTCTTTGAAAGTGCTTTCAAAATTATAACTAACATGAGTTTGTCTGAAGAAAAAAGACTTCTTTAGCCTGCAAAAGTCACTTTGGTATTGGACAGTCATCTGCAAAAGTCAGTTTTGAACAGAACTCGTACAAAATAGAGGTGTCCTAAAAGTAAGGATTACCTTTTTCTTCATATGTCAATGAAGGTCAGTCATTGCAAAAACGATGCTACTGATAGGCTTAACTAACTCATGCTAACTAAGACATGAATTTGGGACTGAGATTGAGAAACATTTCAAATTTTGGTAGGAAATACTTAAAAAATTGTCTTGACTCTCCATAGACTTTGTACACAACTGCTGAAGTAGCGTCAGGTTGCAATATTCTTTCCTTTGTAAATAACATGCTTCGTCACTACTGCTTCACTCACCTGTCTCTACTCAAAGCACCTTGAGCACCCATACTCCATTCTGTTTATGCCTGAATAGGTTTCTGCATCGTAGCCATACACAGATATAGCTTGATTAACTCCAGCTGACATGCTCATATTCATTTCCATGTAGCGCTGGAGACATATTATTCATTAGAGTATGGTAGCAAGAGACCCTAAAATAACTCCCTAGGGGATGTGCAATATCGTATTGAAATTGGAGGATTCAGGACTGTTGGGGTGGTCTCTGACTTGCTACCACACTCTAACAAATGGCCTCTCAGAAATTGTCCATTTTCACCTCTAATATCCCACCCCAAATTTCATTTACATACCTCATACATTTAGTAGTCATTCATGAAGCTAATGATCGACTTGAAACAGACCACACAAAAAAAGTGAAAAATCTTGACGATTTCGGTGGCTTGTCCGTAAAAGAATGCCAGTTCCAACGGCTGTTGTCCATTTTGTTTTGTTAATTATGTAAATGCATGCATCACATCATGACATCGAAAAAAATCTGCGCGCGTGATGTATGTGGGTACCACACCGCTTTCAGGCGCCGCAAGTGGGTTAAGTTTTCGTCTGGTGGGTTGTCGCGGAAAGCAAGACAACGAGAATGCTTTCCATGACACTCGCGGCGCCTGAAAGCGGTGGAGTACCCACATACATCGCGCGTGCAAATAAGACCCATTTTTCAACTGTAATTTCATCAAGTCTGCCCTCAGATGGAAGCCCAAAAACCAGGGAGTTGATCCTCAGCTATATTTACACAATCCCACTTTTTCTTTAAGCCAAATGGTCTCCTTTAAAAAAAAAAAGGGGGGGGGTGGGGGGGGGGGCACTTTTCATGCTAATGAGCTCGCGTAGAAATTCTAACTTAGTAATGTGCACCCTTGTATATGCCAACTCGTGTTTTTTTTTTGGCTAAACAAAACACTTCATGCTATCTATTCCCAGTAATTTATTATGGCAATAGATGGCAAACTTAATTCACCAAAAGGGAAATTCTGTCCCAAAATGTATTGCTGGCACTATGTCTAGTGACTGGATAGCCCCATAAATGTGGCCAATTTACTGGACTACCTCTGTAAATAAAGGCCACACTGCCACCATGTACAAAAACATGTCGAAGTTTGTCAAATTTTTATTTTCACATTTAGGCTTAGTTTGTAGTTTATTTTTGCTTTAGAAGCATACTCACCCTCTTTATAGGCTAATCAGAAAGTGCTGCCTTTTTCAGATGTCTATTTTTCGTGAAATTTCCAGATTTGTTTGCACACGTTTGCGTATCAAAATTTCAACATGAAATTTCACGAAACTTAGACATCTGAAAAAAGGCAGCACTTTCTGATTAGCCTATAAAGAGGGTTAGTATGCTTCTAAAGCAAAAATAAATTACAAACTAAGCCTAAATGTGAAAATCAAAATTTGACAAAGTTCAGCATGTTTTTGTACATGGTGGCAGTGTGGCCTTTATTTACGGAGGTAGTCCAGTAAATTGGCCACATTTATGGGGCTAGTGATTGGAGCGCTAGATGAACTGCATAGTCCTTCATACTAGGGCACCGCAGCTCTAGCGAGCCACTAGATCTATGCTGGCACAAGATATCAAATAATTATTACACCCTAGTCTGAGTGACCATGGAGGAATTTCTATTTCATCTTCCATGGAGTAACTACGACTCTACAATCCCGGCCAAAATGGTTGGGACACTTGGAAATAACCTCAGCCTTCCACGGCCATCCACTTCCCCGTTCCCCCGGTCAATGTTATTCTCTCCAGCTGATGGAGCACACACCGCGCAATGAGAGACAACATTGACAGGGGGCCTGGGGGTTGGGGGCCCAGCGAGATTTGGCCAGGATTGAAGACATAGAACACCTTTTTCAACATTTGGCCATGATTTGGTGATAGTTTTTAGTATAGACCCATGAACATGGCTATACATTGTACATGTACACGTATATGGGACAGGTCTATTTTTGAGTAGAGTCCAAGGAAGGAGGCTAACTTAAGGTTCGCAAGCAAGAGTGAGTTCCTGTTCAAATCCGAGAACTGTTCGTTGGCACATTTAAGTTCCGATTGGTTTGAATGAAGAAGCAGTGACGTCATAACAAATGGGCCCAGCGCTGATGTGAAGAACAAGTGAAGAACAAGTGAGTGTATTTTAGGAATGGGGTCCTAAAAGTAACTGAAGCCATTTTGTGTTTGAACAGAAAATCAGTGGACCCCAATTCAGCAGCACTGCACCTGGGAGCAACTGGAGGCTGTGAATCACCATGACGACCAAGAATACAACCGCCCTCTTGCAGAAGCTGCGGAGTTTGATGAAGGCCAAGCAGTACATTGGCTCGGAACCTATCCAGGCGTACATCATACCATCAGGGGATGCACATCAGGTACTAGTCTTGGACTATTACGTTTCAATAATACCGTATAAGTGACAATATATTTTTGATACCGAATGATAATTTTGAAATAGCGAACTACCGACAACCTCGGTATGGAATTTCTTCCTCGTAACTTTGGCCAGATGTGTGCAAAACCCTTTTAATAAAAGGTGGCAGAAACAACTTGGCAAGCTATATTTCCTTTTAATATCTTGATATTTAAAGGTGAAAATTGTGCTTACTAATGTTAATCATCCAGCAAGGCCTTTAAAATTGTACCCATGCTGCCTGTTTGCAGTTCTCTAACACCACGTATCTTATTGCATTTTGATAACGTAATAGTCTGCCCAAAAAAGTACACTTTAATACCCTAACCCTCCAGGGTATGTTTGCTAGAACCCTGCCAAATGTAGCAACATGCAAACTTTGACTAAGGCCCCGTGGATTAATTCCGATTTGCGTGCGCCCCCGTGCGCACGCGTGCGCACGCAGGCAAGCTCGAACAAAGGAGATTTTGAACCCACTGGCCCGCATCGGCACGCATCGGCACGCATCTGCCCGCATTGGCACGGACTTGCTCGCAGTGGCACGCAAACGGGCTCAGTGCCAG
The DNA here is from genome assembly GCA_029964075.1 of Patiria pectinifera. Lineage (NCBI taxonomy): Eukaryota > Metazoa > Echinodermata > Asteroidea > Valvatida > Asterinidae > Patiria > Patiria pectinifera. Next base: position 12,641 of record JASAOE010001190.1, read on the forward strand.
GCGGTACAACATTACAAACAAACTGCAGAAATGCGCAATAGACATCGTCTTGGACTTTAGCCATTGTGTCCCTTAATCCGCTCATTAGTTGGTTGTAAACACTTGGCATGGCCAAGCATGACTCATCTACTGTGGTGGTACCAATAATTACACGCGTTCCAAAAAGACAGGAAATTTTAACGAAATAATAAAAGTGCCCAGGAAAGGACAGGAAATGCCCCAAACATTTTACTTGGGTCGGTGCAATTCAAAATTGAAAATTTGAGAGCACATAACATTTTTTTTATGTCAATGAGAAAATGGATACAACAGTTACAATGAAACGAACAAAACATTCAACTTCAATTGTGCATGCATGGGCCTACAGCAAATAAAATACCGATCGCCATTGCAACAAAAAAATCAACTTGACTCTCAATGGGCGCGGCCCCAATTATGAGGCCTATTACTTTATCAACATATCATGACGATACGTACGTGCAGGCCTATGATTGATGTACAGCAGTGCCTATCATGACTTTTGATCGGAGGACTATAAAGTTGAATGATGAAAATGAACTTGATGATGTGTATTCTTTCTCTTTCAATAATTGGTGTTTAACTTGAATAATGGAGTGGAACTTTCTTTAAAATGCAGATTAATATAAATTAAGAATAATGACATAAATAAAGCAGTCTTTCAACTGACGTTCATATTTACAGTAAGAACGTTCGGTGTCTTTCAATTAAAACCGAAGCTCTCAACGAAAAATAAAAAGAAATATAATATGTCGGAGCTCAATCAAACGACGCAAAAAAGCTATGAAAATAGCCTAGCCTTACGTACGTAAAGTGTAGTACATGTAATGTCACGTATCATAAAAGAGTAATACAGACACCATGCATTGTGGCACTGCCATGCACCAACGTCTTTTATGTCATTGGAAGTCCAGCCCTTTCATCGCAAACCTTTCATTATTTATCACAACCTCTTTGTCTGGTGCCGCCTTGGCCGGCTACCCAATTTCTTTTGTCAGCGTTAATCTAGGGATTAGTGTAGCAACCCTTGCCTGTGCTCAATAGCCCGCATAAGCACGCAGTGGCACGCAGTTGCCCGCAACGGCACGCAACGGCACGCAATTGCGGGCAGACCAGTGCAGCACGGGGTAGCACGCATGAGCTCGCGTGCGCACGGGGGCGCACGGGGGCGCACGCAAATCGGAATTAATCCACGGGGCCTAAGTGACAAGCCTGCCAAATGTAGCAAGATCCATCAGGGGAAAAGTCTCAAGGCCACACTGCCTCAGAGTCTGTGCTCACCGCACGCAGCAGGATACAACTGTTGCATTGTTCAATGGGACTTAGCTCTCATTGTTTCAGAGCTGGCCATTCATGCACTGGTGTTGGTAGCTGAATGCATCAAAGTGCACCAGTTCTTTTCCACCTGATGCACTGTGTTGGGTGTGGCATGGTTAGGGTCAACACAGAATACCGCCATATTTTTGTGGCTATATACGTGCATCCGGCGACCAGAATTAGAAGCTCTTACAGCGGTGGTGCCACACTCGCCCGCATACTGAAAGACAAGGTGCAGTGCGCGTGCATGTTGGTAACAGTATTGGTCCAAGGTGCCTGGTGCCACCTCAGAAAATATCTGTTGCTGGATTAGTCTGGTATTAACCGTGGACTCTCACAATCCAAACTACTGCACAAATCTATCAGGTACATGATGCCTGCAGCATGTGAATTCATTGGTACTACTCCATTTTTCCCAACGACATTTACGTACCAAAACTGAAGATCTTGAATTGCTAAACAATATTTTGTCATGGTAATTTTCTGAAATGAGGCATTTCTGCATGTCCATTATGTGTGGTTCTGGTTTACTTTACAGAGTGAGTACATAGCAGCGTGTGATTGCCGTCGCGCTTACATATCGGGATTCACAGGTTCCTTTGGTAAGTTCATATCTTGAGTTTTTCTCCATTAGACTGTTCTCATTTAGAGGCAAACAGTTCTGTGTACCTTAGCAATCACCAATGAGACCGATCTATTAATAATAATAATCATAATAATTTGGGAGGCTAATCATCCTTGTTGGCAGCTGGGATGCTGAATTGCGAAGGACGCAGCTACAACGTGGTCGGGCCGCTGGCACGTAGCGGTAGAGGCGCCTATGGCTGCCGGCCACATTGACCCACATTTGATCATGGAGCACAGCCTGAGATCGTAAGCTCTGCCAACCGCTCATGTGGGTAACTTACACGTGCATATCATGCATATCTCCAGTGCCACGCTGCGTGTTCCAGCCATGCGCATCATGTGCGCGTAGCTGTACACACATGTTGCACTTTGTGCGCATGTTGGGCATTAGTCACGCCTGTGATTGGGCACAGCACCATGCGGCCAGCTTAAACCTTTGGTCTATTACCATGAGCAAAGCTGAAACATGATACATTCACTGTGCTGCGATTATAGATTGTGAATCAAATAAGATTTGAAGATTTGCATGGTGAAGATAGCAGTAACATCAAGGTTTATGGAAGCACCATGTGACAAATCTCTTTTGTGTACAAGCATTACATTCACTGTGTGGGCTTCCGAACAAAAGATGTCCACATAAACCAGGAAGCAGCGACGTTGTGTGGACGTGCCCACATACACACTGTGTTTCCCCCTCTCTGGAAAACAAGCTTAGAGGCATTTTGGGTTAGTTTTATTTGTGGCAAAATGAGAGAAACACTAAAGGGAATCAAAGGAAAACATTGACTTGAAGGAGTTTCACAGTTTGGTAAAATGAGTTTTTTTCACAGGTTTTCTTAACCACACGAAAACAAAGAATGTCCACACTACGTATGTAATGTAGACATGTATGAGTTTGTGAGGGTTCTAAAAGAACCAAGGGAAACTCAGCGTTTCGGACAGTATCTGCCCGTCATCAGGACACTGGAGGATGTAAGTCATGTGACCACATTGGAATCCGTCAGTGTCCTGGCTCGAGCAGATTATCAAAGCGGTAAGTTTACCTCAGTTCTTTCAGAACCTCACAACTCTAAAAGAGATTTGTCACGATGGTGCTACCATAAATCTTTATCTTATAGATTGTGAATGCGTTGCCTACTCATTATAGCCAAAGAAGGATGCGTCGCACACATGCTCTGGTTTTGGTTTTAAGTCAATCGTACATAGTGGACAGTTCAAATTTATGAAAGAATTTGCACAAATCTGGGCCCAGTGTCACCAGCACTAGCACAAAAAATCTGCGCTTACCCTCTAAAGCACATGTATGATTTACAATTGTATAAGCCAGAATTCCTCACTAACCTGTGAAGTACGCTTACCGTAAGAATGGCATTTTCTGCCAGAGTAAGCAGGGAGTTTTTGCTTGAAACAGTAAGCAGAGCCATGAAATTGGGCCCTGTTCATGTGGATAATGAGCTGTAGTCACATGGATTTATGTCGAGAACTGTTGTTTCTTTTTGTTTGTCTGTGAACAGGGACAGCCTTAGTCACTGAGGACATTGCAGCTATGTGGACAGGACGGAGAGATATTATTTTCTACAGGCGTCTCAACAAATGGATTCAATTGGACCTTAATGAAGCATGGTGAGTGGTCATATGAATCTAAGATGTTTTTTTGCCAAAAAAAATGTGCTTGTCAGGGTTTAAAGTACATTTAAAACCGCTAGGGGCCTGGACGCAGATAATAACCCTCGCTTTCGGTTTGGGCCATTATCCACATCAGGCTCGTAGCCAGTTTTAAACGTAATTGTTTAAATCTGGCCAAGCACACATTTGTTCCTTAATATAAGCTGAATGTCATTGGTAGCCAATTAGAATCTAAAGCTGCAGTAAAACAAGCTATATGCTGTTTTCATAGAGTTCATTTATGCATGCCAGTCATGTAATAATGGAGATCATAATGTTTTGTCCATGTTTGTTTTTAGGTTTAAAGCGCCATCGCAGGAAGATTGGCTAGTCAAGGTAAGATGGGCTACAATCCCGACCAAAATGATAACCCTTGCCCCTCGCACATTTTAACCGGCGTGCTTCGGTGTGCAACTATTGCCTGGCTCGCCACGCAGATGCGACTAGTGCGTGTAAAACTTGATCAGACAGTCTTAAATATTCGAATATTCAGTCAATCGCAGTTTCGGATACTCGAATACTAAATTATTCGCAAATGGTCAGTCATATCCCATAGTTTTTAAAAAGTTCAATTTGTACTAGCTCTATCACATAGTTTTCATCAATATTAATTTGTACTTTTTCTTTTTTGTTTGTTTGTGACACAGAATTTACCGAAAGGTGCCCGTGTTAGTGTCGACCCATTCTTGTTTGCAAATGGTAAGATGAGTGTGCAAGAACAAGGGGGGAGTTTGGGAGAATTTGCGTGGGAGAATTTGCGTGGTTTGTGTGTTCGTGAAAATGTAATAGAAATGTCATCATATAGCAGGAATGCAACTTTTCCTCGGATCCGCTGATTTCCTCGTTTTTTACTCTCATGAATGCCATTGCAAATTGAAAAATACCGTACAAAGTCTTGTGTGGTTTGGAATTTCCTTGTTAGACTCTGTAAGCGAGCGGTAGTTAACACTATATGGCCATATACGATAGATGCATTATGCGAGGCACATCATGCGTGCGCATTAACTTTCAAAATCTAGGATATGAAAGCCAAATTCATAAGCTTTCTTTCATTCAAATCACTCATGTGCTTTTCAAGTTAAACACAACCACTGTTTTAAAGTTCTGTCCACGAATCACAAAAAGGTAAGTGTTCTTTCAGCAAAGCGAAAAACAATTCACATAGGTATGTATGTGAATTGTTTTCGTTTTGCTGAAAGATTCTTTTAGTGATCCGTGGACAGAACTTTAAAATGGTGGTTGTGTTTAGAATTCGTAACATAAAAATACGTGAGTGATTTGAATGATTCTTTACTAAATGAAGCTTATGAATTGAGCTTTCATATCCTAGATTTTGAAAGTGCTACATGTAGAACTTCACTAAAACAATAGTCCCGACATTTGGGATTCGTTTTCATTTACTCACCCTGTATAGCCTAAAGTACAAATGACTAATGTTTCTTCTGATTGTGTGTTACATCATAGTGTCTTCGTATAGACGCCCAGGCATATGGTGGCAGCGTGTCAGTCAAAAGGTTGGCTTATACTTGACATGAACACAAACGCCAAGCAAGTGTGACGTCTCAAAGCGTTGGCAGCGGGGTGACAGAATTTATGTGTGTGTTGAACTCTTGCGAATCCATGGCAGAGCAAGATTTGTCATGAACCCACAATTTTACGTTCACGTTTGTTTTATGTGCGGGTATGAATCGTCGGTATTCCTCTCTTTGACAAAATCTAATTAAGCATCACAGTTTTCTAATTGTTTGTGTGTTCAATATCTATTTACTCTTCAGTAAGATTTGAGGAGCTTTGTAGTGGAATACTAATGAGATGAAAAGGTTTTGAAACACCATGTGAGAATAATTTCTCAAACTAAGAGAATGGTTCCTGAAAAGAACCAGAGGTATAAACTCGATACTGACGGAGCGTTGAGTTTTATACCTCTGGTTCTTTTCAGAACCATTCTCTTGGTTTGAGAAATTATTCCATATTGTGTTTGCAAACTCCTCATGGTGTTCAGTATCTGTTTTCTCAACTGTTCTTGACAATCTGGACTGTTTTAGATCAGTGGAAGAAGTTCTCCACCACACTGAGCCAGGAAGGCATCAGTCTGGTGCCCACTGTAGTCAACCTGGTAGACCTGGTGTGGGGAGACGAGAGACCGTCCCCACCATTCGACCAAGTGACCATTCAAGAAACCAAGTTTGCCGGTAAGACCAGGGCCCAATTTCATGGCTCTGCTAACCACAGAATTCAGGCTTACGATCACCACTTTGTGCTAACTGTGTTAGCAGAAAAATTTTGTGCTAACCCTGTAAGCACAGGATCCATAGTAATGGATGAGTGCGTATTTAGATCATAATAGCAGAAGCCAAAATTCCTTGTTAACGCGTGAAATGCTTGCCGTAGCACGGAATTTTCTACTACAGTAATACAGTAATACGGCATTTTCTGCTACAGTAAGCCGCGGATTTTCTGCTACAGTAAGCATATAAATGTATTAGCCATAAGGCAGGTGACACAAATTTGTTCACTCATCGATTCATTCCTTTGAATGAGATATATTTAACAGTAGTATTAAGTCTTTAGACCAACAGGCAAATCCATTGTAGACTTTTACATTGTCGCAGAACTGACAAACCGGCGAATCGACCATTTTGGCAATTTTTGGGATTTTGTGGTTTTTAAGGGTTGCTCTTTCAAGTATTTATGCCAAAATTCTTAATTCTTGTCTGGATTTTCAGATCCGGAGCCCCGCCTGTGGCGAATCAGTCACCATAACAAATCCATAATTTGACATAGTGACATGGTAACCAGCTAATGTAAGGTGTGCGTTCAAAGTACCAACGAATGCTATTCGTCAATTTGAAATGTCGGATCGCGTGCTGTGTACTGTGCGCGATCCGATAAACTGAAGAATAGCATAAACAGTGTGAACAACCGGCTGTTAGAGATTTTGTAATTTGACAAACTTTGACGAATAATTTACGATCAAATAAAAACACATCTCACAACTTCTCTGATTAAATAAGTAACCTGATGGATACTCGTTTCCTATTTTGTTTCGAATATACACCCAAATGGTTATTATTGAAACATTAAGGGTGAAATACAATGCCCAGAAAAAGTCCAACTTCAAATGCGAATTACTCGAAACAGGGTTTCTGCTTATTCGTCGGTATGTCAGCTCTGCGACGGCATGTTGCACTAAATTTTGGGACAGTTTGCGCTGCACAAATGTCCCCATTCACAACACAAAGCATCCCATAATGAAGAACATACATATGTAAGATGCCCTCACTGCACATTTTCGATCTGTCCGTGAAAGGCGATTGCAACATAGTCCTGTTGTTGTTATAACATGCTGGGGCTGTTGTCGTTTTGTTGTTGTTGCAAGGTTGCTGTAACTGCTGATGCTCTACTGTCAATGTAACTGTGTCAATGGCAAACCTATATTTAACCCTTTAGCCTCGATCTGCCCTGCCTATATAACTCACTGTAGTGCCTGAAACCGCCCAAACGGTATAAACACAATGTATTACAGAATGAGTCAAAAAAAAAAAAACCAAATGTCGGGACCAATGTTTTAGTGAAGTACTGCATGTAACACTTTTAAAATCTAGGATATAAAGCCCCATTCATAAGCTATCTTTTAGTACAAGAATCATTCAAATCACTTAATGTACTTTTAAAGTTAGGAATTTTAAACACAACCACCTTTTAAAGTTCTGTCCATGGATCACAAAAGGTAAGTGTTTTTTCAGCAAAATGAATGGGATGTGTGTGAATTGTTTCGTTTTGCTGAAAGAGCACACCATTTGTGTGATCCGTGGACAGAACTTTAAAAGGTGGCTGTGTTTAAAATTTCATAACTTGAAAAGTACATACGTGATTTGAATGATTCTTGTACTAAAGAAAGCATGAATTGGGCTTTGCTACCTAGATTTTGAAAGTGCTCTGAACTTCACTAAAATATAGTCCGACATTTGGGTTTCATGTTTTGACTCACCTGTACAGTGTAACACAGTTGCTAACCGGTAATAATTTATAAATCAAATTAGGCTTGCCCTTCACCATAAATTAATAATGTATAAATTCTGTTGCCTTAAAATGTACTGCTTAATGTTTCAATACAATATAGGTGTCACTTGGCCAGAGAAGATCAACAAAATGCGCGAAGCAATGACCAGTAAGAATGCCCAGTACCTAGTCCTGACAGCACTGGATGAAATTGCATGTAAGTCAATCACCATATATGTCAGTGTCATTATGCTGCTTAACATTTAGCAGGAAGTTGAGCCAACTCTGAACCATTTTGCTAACTGTAAGCGTATTTTGTGTGGTAGAGTGTGGGGTGCCATGGCTTGTGGTCTGGTTCATTGAACTCGTGGTCTGAGGGCAATTTAACCAGATCGCGTCGGAGAACGTGATAGCACACACTGGCTGTTTTTGTACACAGGCACGGCTGACGGGTTAAAACGTCAAGATTGCCTCAATTCGCCTCGGGTGACATCTAAACACGCTAATCGTGTATTTTGTTCACACACACACAAAAAGTCCGTGAAGCCTGTGGAGGTGGACCATGTGTTGATCTTGAATTGGCCAGTGTGCACAGCCTATTGTTGTACAATTTACGCTCAAGTGCACACCCTGGAGTATTGAAATATATGAGGTTTCGGCAAGAAATATTGCACAAATACTGTTGAAATGACTCGTGCGAATCAGTATTTGTGGCGTTTGTATATCAGAAGTTGGCAGGAAAATTTGTCCTTTGCAAAAATCGAAAGTTTAAACAAAAATAATCCTGGCGCAAGTGGTTAAACAAAATCTGGCGGTTGTAGATTTGTTCCTAGTTAAGACAAAAATTAGAGGAAGTAAACAAGAATTGAAATGTTTTTAATGCTTTGCTGCTTTGTTTTCCATCAGGGCTCTTCAATTTAAGAGGATCTGACATTGAGTACAATCCTGTCTTTGTTGCTTATGCAGTCGTTGGCATGGACAGTGTGTAGTAAGTATTCAGAGAATTCTCATAGATGTTCAGGATGGTTGATTGCTCTGACAATAGGAAATTATATAAACTAATTACATTTGAGATATATGTGAGGCATTCAGGCAAAATGGGACGGAATTGGGCACAGGCCATAGTGGAGAAAAGTGAAGGAAAAAAAACGAATGAGTGTGATTTTTCTCGATTTTCAGATTTGTTTTGATATTTGTTTTGATATTTGTTTGTAATCTTTAATAGATCCACTACACATTTTTTGAAAGAAATAGTATAAAAATCATGGAATAAAAGTGTGCTCAAGGAAAAATAATTCCTTCTTCTCAGTATTTACCCTTTTGGCGTGTCCTTAAATGTGAACTTTAACCAGCCATAACTTGTCAATGAAATGTCCGTTTGAGGTGCAACAAGCGGTATTGTATGGAGAATTTTATTATCTTGCTTAATACTTGTAAACCCTCATTTCGACCTTTGCCCAGTTGTGTCTCATTTTGCCAGAACGCCTCATATATATCACTGTAAATAAACATGCAACATTTCCAACTTTTCCCCGTAAATGCAAGGGATTATATGGATTTCCTGTGACCAAGATAATTGTGATGCGATCAAGCTAAACGAGTCGTTTGTCGGGAACTTTCATTTGGAGATTCAGGCCAAATAGGGCCACTTCATCACATCACTTCATCACATCTCTTGGTGTTTTGACTTCCATAATTTTTGAACTAAAGATGGTACAAACATGCGCTTTGCACAGCATTAATGCTAAGATCATGCTCCTATCAAATTTGTATAAAAAAAAAATGACCCGGGTCGACAAACGTCTCATTAAGCTTGATCTCATCACAATTGAAGTACTGCTAAGCTTACTGTTCTGAATCCATCAAAATCCCCCCAACTTTTTCAATTATGGAGGTATCCTGGACCGAAACACAAAAGTTTGGAGAGCTAATAAAAGTGAGCCTTAAATGTTTTTTCACTTCCTCCTTTTTTTTTTTAGCTTGTTCATAGATGATCAGAAGTTGACCAAGGAAGTGCGGGACCATCTCATGAATGATGGGTTGAAAGTCGAAATCCAGGAGTACGAAGCCATCCAACAGTTCCTGGCTGATCTGTATCAGGAAGGAAGCGACACTGGGAAGACCTGGGTATGTGAGCATCATCATCTTGATCATCATCATCATCATCATCATCATCATCATCATCATCTTGGTTTCAAGACCATCTCAAGACCAATACTTTTGTTTAAAGGGAAGATACAACATTTGCAAACATCAAAAAACGAAAAAATCAAATTAACACGAAATACCTTACTGGATTGTTAGGGAATGACAGTCTAAAGCATCCTGTAAAATCGTGTCTCCGGGTGTGCTGACATTTTCAAGAAGAATTGTATTTTTCCAATGCTGGTCGGCTGACCAATGTTGGAGAAAACTGGCTTTTTTTCAAAAACTGCTCCTAATTGTTCATATTTAGTTATTCCGCATTTTCTTTTGCAATTGAGTACACACCTGTGAAGGGGTACAAGCCTGCTAGACTGATTCTCTGACCTTAAAATTCCCCAAAGTCTATAAATTGCTCTGTTTCATCTTAAGTGGGATCAGGGAACCAGACTGCAAAAACATGAATGGTTTTCTTGGTTTTTAAAGCATCTACGAACCCAAAACGTGAAACAAGTCAGTTTAACAATATTTGCTATAACACACTAATCCTCCAAATACATTTATTTCTAAATGTTGTACATTTTAAATTCAGATGCTTAGACCTTGAGTTTTATATTACAATTTCAATTTTCAATGGTAACGTTCAATTTTTAATTTTTTTTCTCACCCAGATGAGTCCCAAGTCCAGCTATGCTTTAGTCAGCTGTATTCCCAAGGTATGGAAAGTACACTTAAGGGGTGGTTACCAGACTTCATATGGAATTCACTTTGTATGCCATAGTCAAATTTGGAATGACCACTCCATGGCCATTTGTTACCTGTCGTCATGAAATGAGCCAAAACTCACACACACAAAATCATGTTACTCATCTTCAATGGAGTACCGAAGTGAATACGTCACACGCACAAAATGTGTAAAGACATTAGCGCGTGATTCAGCCCGAGAACCAACACGCACCTACTTATTCATTTGCACTACACTTTCTGGTTCTAAATGACATCACACTTCGGTACTCCATTACTCAACTTCAATAACTTGGATTACTCAACTTCTGACGATGGACAGAGTATGCTGTCCGAAAACGTTCAGTCTAAACCGGTTCTTCTCAGAACCAACACAAACTCACACAATTTTGCATGGTGTTTCCGCAGATTTAGCTTGCTGTTCAATAACTTTGGCAGTCTATATTTTCATTAACCCTCCTTTTGTTTGATCAGTCACAGACAGTCAAAATTTCAATCATGTTCCCCTGCCATGCCTTTTACACAGGCTAATCACTAACAGTCAGATCATATTTCATGTAGGCACTGTGACAGTCAAATTCCATCAACAGACAACAGCAAGTGACTGGTAGGCACAGCTGGCTTATCAATCTCCTACAGTCAAAGCATAGCTGTATCAGGTTTCATAATAATCACAGCCAGTCAATCCTGCTTCATGAAGGCAGGGAGCACTCAAGATTTGTTTTGACTGCTGGGCTGGCCTTGTTGAAATTGCCAGCCAGAGAGGAAGGGTTAACTCACTACCTTCAGAAGCATTGGGCTATGACACATGAGGCAAATCAACCGGCAGCTTTTTCCAGGCAATCTCCAAGAAGAAAACAACAAGCAAACTGAATTCAATGCAATGTTCTGAGGAAATTACATAAACTGTTGGGAAAAAAATGTACTTTCTTGTCAATGGTTGTTTCTAAGATAGCTTTAAAATGACACCTGGCCCTTATATTCCATTTGAACTATCTTGTACAGCAGAATCCAGAAATCATGTCTCATTTCTGAAAATCTGATTTTTAGGTTGTTTTGTTGTGACAGGTCACCTTTGTTGTTATTACTTTATAGTCCCAGTGTATCCTGCATGGGACCCCTGTGCTGGCCAGCAAAGCAGTCAAGAATGATGTAGAGATTCAGGGCATGAAGAACGCACATGTAAGTTATTTTTTAACAAATCTTGGGATTGATTTGACAAAGTACTTCATTTAATCATATCATAACTGGTTACGGTGTGTGACTCATGCCGGACGGTATGTGGGCTCGAACCCTGTCAGGCACATATGGTGCTTGTGTTCTTGGGCAAGATACTTTACTACAATTGCCTCTCTCAGAATTATAAATGGGTAACTGAGTACAGGACCAGATTGCGCTGCTGCAGGAAACTGGTCTCATGGCCCCTTCTGAACAGGGGTAATAATTGTGCATTGAGACACTGGTATAAAGCACTATATAAGCACCACAATAATTCGTGAGGCGTTCTGGCAAAATGAGGGTTTGGGGGTATTCGACAAGAGAATAAAATGATCCTTACAATACTCGTTTTTGCACTTCAATCGGACATTCCGTTGACAAGTTATGGCTGTTTTTAAAGTTCGCATTTATATCGACATGTCAAAAAAGTAAAACACTGAGAAAAAGGCCTTTAAAGTTTCCAGTTTTGCATTCGTGAAATCAAAAGATGCCAATTGTTTTTCCGTAAAAGACACTGTTATTCCACGATTTTGTATTATTTCTTAAAAACGTGTATAGCCACATAAGAGATTACAAATATCACTAAATCACCTGTATTCAGTTTTTGCATTTTTCTCCACTACATTCTGTGCCCAGTTCCGTCTCATTTTGACAGAACGCCTCACATTTTACCATGAATAAACACATACACACAATGTAAAAGAAAAAAGTGTGTCGCTAGCCAATGTGGCTCATCAGGCTGGCGTTTATCTCCGGTTTCAGTAGCATGAAACGACTGAGAATATTTCTACTCCCCCTGTATGGGATGCTAGTCCATCACAGGTTACTCCCCAGCTAATGGCGGTACCCATTTATACTCCTGGGTGGAGAGGGGCAAGTGGGGGTGACGTGGCTTGCTCAAGGACACAACATATGGCCAGCAGCTGGATTCGAACCCCTGACCCTCTGATCATGAGTCACGAACTAACCACTAGGCCACACACTCCCCTTACACACAATGACTACTGAACAATTCCAAGATATTTAGGATGGGTTGAATCTGTCCTAAATGTCTTGGCAAACACATCATAAGTTACTTTAATTTTGGGGGTCATTTTAACGTAAAAATAGTCTTTTCAGAGCCTGCTGTTAACACAGTCGGTGAAACAAGCCTAAAACTCAAGAGATACTTTCTCAAACTAAAGATAAACGTAGGAAGAGGTTATTAACTTGATAAGATTACTTCTCCTTTATCGATTCTTGTAGATACGCGATGCAGTGGCACTGTGTGAATACTTCATGTGGCTAGAGAAAGAGGTATGTTGCAGTATAGCACAATAGGTGCTCTGCATAAGAAAATCCCATTCTTTTTCAATTAGATATGGTGCTCTTGTGTGTGTCCATATAGCAAAGACCAACTTTTATATTGTAGTGAAATCATTCACATCAGAAGTTCTGGCAGTGGTTCGTGACATTTATTTGAATACAAATTTGCACATCTTGTTGCTGTTTATTCGCCAGTCAAAATGTTTCACAGGCATGAGATTTTTCAGACTTTTGTCTGAAATCAACATTTTGAATCTGAGAGAAAGACATTAGTATAGAAAGATATGCATCTTTCATACATTTTCATCATTTTTTAAAACTTTTTTTCTTAATGGACAATATCATCCCTGGTTTCAGCACTGTGTTGTTTACTAACTTAAAAATTGGTGCTAAGGATGTGAGCATTAGACAGTACATCATGGAAAAGACGTGAAGAATACATGCTTCAGCTATTTTGCGTTTGTCCACAACCTGGTTATTAAAATGCAGTAATTTTTTTGTAGGGCAGTGGCATAGTACCGGTACATGCTATTGACACTTTTTTGCCCGGTCATTTAAGTATTTGTTGTACATGCGCACGGTTGAATTTGAGACTAAAGTGTAAGAAATGTGCATTATAAAATTAAAAAATGAAATATTGACAAAGAAATCTTAAAAGCCCTCTCTTTAATACTTCCCAAATCCGAAATGCCATAAAAAAGGGCTAAGCCCAGAGCCAAATTGCATAGAGCCGCCATGCACAAGGGTTTGTTAAGCACAGAAATATGTGGCTTAGCAAAATCAGGCTACCAGCAGAATTATCATGTTGTGCATATTAATAGTCACTGGTTCCCGACTGATTTTTGCAATAGCAATAGTTGTGCTTACCAGAATTACTGCAATTGGGCCCTCATTATTTATACCTCATTATGCCCTAAAAATTGAACTTTTCATTCACTTAGCCCCTTCATCACATTTTCAATGTTCTTTGTTACCTTAGGTCCCCAAGGGTCATCTGACTGAAATTTCAGCCTCCGATCAGCTAGAACAATTCCGAAGGTGTGTAGAACAGGACTCGTTTGTATAAATACACAATTAACAGTGTGTGGATGATGATCACAAAGCATATGTGTAATTGATGGCGCTATCATAGCTCTGTGCACATGCCATTATTGCCCCCGCCTCTCTTAGGGGAACAACTGGTACCTGAGATGGCTGATATTGTTATTTAGTTTGTAAAATACTCTATTAGCACCAGAACTACATTGTATTGCATTGTGTTTTTTTCACTGATGAATCTATTAAACAATGGATTACTTGGGCAGTTTCGAGCACTACAATGACTAAAGGGTTAACTTGTTTGCACTGAATGAATTGGGGTGTATCTACATAATCATGTTGCATGGACACTGTGCATCTTTGTTGTCTTCTCTGGCAATATTCAAATCAATATGATTTGACTGACAGCAAATGGATTGCCAAACATTTACAATGTATGCCTTTGGCCCGTGTTTTGAAGCATGAATTAGCCGCAGATACATGGCTTTCATCAGAGGCGGCCATTTTGGAGTACAACTACCACTATAAGTGTCCCCAAAACTTGGTAACCAGAAGCTAAGCGTATGTGTATGCATGCTTGACGCAAAACAACAGTGTCTTGTTTACATGTATCCTTTCGTAAACGAAACCTGTCTATCAGTGAGAAATTGTCCACTATAACATTTATTGAAATAGCAAAGAATAATTACTTGTTAATTCTTTCATTTCACAGAGAGCAAGAGGACTTTGTAAGTCTGAGCTTCGCCACAATCTCCAGCACGGGAGCCCACGGAGCCATCATTCATTACAAAGCAAGCCCAGAGACCGATGCACCCCTCAACACCCAGGAAATCTACCTGTGTGACTCGGGAGCCCAGTTCAAGTAAGAAACCCATAGGATCCTGAGCTACTCCAAACTACCCAGCCTGTTACCCCCCTACTGCCCCAAATTGCCCAAAATTGCCCAGTTCACGTAAGGAGCCCATAGGATCCTGAGCTACTCCAAACTACCCAGCCTGTTACCCCCCTACTGCCCCAAATTGCCCAAAATTGCCCAGTTCACGTAAGGAGCCCATAGGATCCTGAGCTACCCCAAACTACCCAGCCTGTTACTCCCTATACTACCCAAAATTGCCCAGTTCACGTAAGGAGCCCATAGGATCCTGAGCTACCCCAAACTACCCAGCCTGTTACTCCCTATACTGCCCCAAATTGCCCAGTTCACGTAAGGAGCCCATAGGATCCTGAGCTACCCCAAACTACCCAGCCTGTTACTCCCTATACTGCCCAAAATTGCCCAGTTCACGTAAGGAGCCCATAGGATCCTGAGCTACCCCAAACTACCCAGCCTGTTACTCCCTATACTGCCCAAAATTGCCCAGTTCACGTAAGGAGCCCATAGGATCCTGAGCTACCCCAAACTACCCAGCCTGTTACTCCCTATACTGCCCAAAACTGCCCAGTTCACGTAAGGAGCCCATAGGATCCTGAGCTACCCCAAACTACCCAGCCTGTTACTCCCTATACTGCCCAAAATTGCCCAGTTCACGTAAGGAGCCCATAGGATCCTGAGCTACCCCAAACTACCCAGCCTGTTACTCCCTATACTGCCCAAAACTGCCCAGTTCACGTAAGGAGCCCATAGGATCCTGAGCTACCCCAAACTACCCAGCCTGTTACTCCCTATACTGCCCAAAACTGCCATAGCAATGTATGGTTTGACCCTCCTATGCAAACATACATTCTGTGCCAAGTTGACCTTTCATTCAAAAATCGACCAAGTGACTGTTTTCAACATTTAAGAGCTCCCAGCCAACATAAAGCAGGATTGACTGGCTGT
Source organism: Patiria pectinifera (assembly GCA_029964075.1). Lineage (NCBI taxonomy): Eukaryota > Metazoa > Echinodermata > Asteroidea > Valvatida > Asterinidae > Patiria > Patiria pectinifera. The sequence goes on from JASAOE010001190.1 coordinate 28,536, forward strand.
GGCTGGTTATGTAACTTTACACAGCTATGCTTTGACTGTAGGTGATTGATAAGCCAGCTATGCCGACCACTTGCCTGCTTTGGCTGTTGACTGAATTTGACTAGTCACAGTGCTTGCTTGAAATATGATCTGACTGTTGGTGACTAGCCTGTGTACAAGAAATGGCAGGGGTAGAGGATTGATTTTTTGACTGTCTGTGACTGTTCAGGTAGCAGGAAGGTTTATATTATGTAATACAAGTGCTGCTGAATTAAACCTTTTCTTTAAAATAGACGTAAATGTATGACCCGCTTCCACAAAATAAGGGTCAAGTTGCAAAACAAAATAATAAAAATATAAAATATTAAATGGCAAAATCCATGACTGAGAGTAGAATCGCACAAAATGCTGCCATGAGTCTGTGTGTAGTGGAAACATTTTAAGCTTATGGAAGAGGTCAGGCTTTTACCTGCAGTAATTGCTTTCCTTCTCTTACTTTTTGTTTAGAGACGGAACAACTGATGTAACAAGGACTATGCATTTTGGCACGCCTACACCATACCAAAAGGTACAAAGAAGGGAATATCAATTGATGTTATCGCAATGTTTAGGAGAAGACTGTGATTCATTGACTGATGATGCCAGTGCAATTTTTTTCTTTAACCCCTAACCCTCCGGGGTATTTTGACTAGAAACCTTGCCAAACGCAGCAACGTACAAAGTCTAAATGACAAGCCTTCCCAGTGCGGCAAGATCCATCAGGCAAGAAAGTCTCATGGCCAAACTGCCTCAGAGTCTGTGGTGCCCGAACGCAGCAGGATACAACTGTGGCATTGTCCATGGGACTAGCTCTCATTGTCTCAGAAGTTGGTAGCTGAATGCATCAAAGTGCACCAGACTTTTCCACCTGATGCACAGCGTTACGTCTGGCAGGGTTAGGGTCAATCAAAACGTGTCAACAAATTTGTATTACACACTGCAGTAGGCAAGTCAAACTTGGTGTTGAAGTAGGGAAAAACAACCTACCTGCACACAAATGTGAATACTGAAGAAAGAGTACAAATAAATACAGGGTGAGTAAAAAAAAAAACACATCCCAAATGGCAGGACCAATTTTTGAATGAAGTTTTACCTGTAGCACTTTCAAAATTTAGGATACAAAAGCCCAAACAATGAGCTTTCTTTTAGTACAAGAATCATTCAAATCACTCATGTGCTTTTCAAGTTACGTTGTTTTGAACAACACCGTTTTAAAGTTCATTCCAAGGATCACAAAAGAGGTACGTGTTCTTTCAGCAAAACGAAAACAATTCACATGCATCCCTGTGACAATTGTTTTCGTTTTGCTGAAAGAACACTTACTTTGTTTGTGATGCGTGGAATGAACTTTAAAATGGTGTTTGTGTTTAACATGCCGTAACTTGAAAAGTACATGAGTGAATTTAATGATTGTTGTACTGAAAGAAAGCTTATGACTGGGCTTTTATATCCTAGATTTTGAAAGTGCTACACGCAAAACTTCATTCAAAAATTCGTCCTGCCATTTAGGATGTTTTTTTTTACTCACCTGTATAACTTTTGCGAGCTCATTATAGGTGATATAGTTGGTAGGTTGCACTTGGCATTGTTGTAGTCGAGTTCCCACAAATCCATTAGAAGGCATCCAGTCCCAAGTCAAGTCATAAGCTATTCTAATGAGTTGTTATTGTTAATCCACTGCTACCTGTGACTGGACTTGTAAAAGGACTTGTGATTTACTGGTAACCGGACGTGTCACGGATTTGTGATGAACGTGACTACAAGGCCTGGCTGTTGTTGACGCACAGGGTCGATACTGCAATTTATTAAAAGGCATATTCAGGATCATATACAGGGTGAGTAAAAAAAAAAAGAAACCCAAGTGTTGGGACCATTGTTTTAGTGAAGTTCTGCATGTAGCATTTTCAAAATCTAGGATATGAAGCCCAATTCACAAGCTTTCTTTTAGTACAAGAATCATTCAAATCACTCATGTAGGCCTACTTTTTAAGTTACGGAATTTTAACACAACCACCGTTTTAAGGTTCTGTCCATGGATCACAAAAAAGTTCAGTGTTCTTTCAGCAAAACGAGAAGAAATTACATAGGGATGTGTGTGAATTGTTTTCGTTTTGCTGAAAGAAGGCACACTTTTTTTGTGATCCGTGGATAGAGCCTTAAAACGGTGGTTGTGTTTAAA
>JASAOE010001192.1:0-22556 GCA_029964075.1 Patiria pectinifera
AAACCCTGGGCGCGCCACTGGCACCAAGATTATGCCATTTTGTTCGGTTTGGTATCCAATGCAATATTTGTAAAGTAAGGACTCTCACCCCCATAACCAAGTGGTCCATAACTATCAGAAATGTCTGCCTGAACAGTTTATTTCCCCAGTGAAGTTTGAATCAAGAAATAAAAGAACATAACGAGATAAAAAAAAAAGTCTTCCCGTTACTGTTTTTTAAACATATATATTTTGACCTGTTATAGTCAACGTTGCCGGTTCCGTCCGCACTTTCTGGTTCTCGTAAGGTTTGCCCGGGATGCCCTCACAGACGTACACGCCTTGGTCTTGGTATGCTCTGACACGCTGAAACACCAGCTGGTTCCCGGTCCGGATGAAAGTCTCAGAAGGAGCTGGTGCCGTCTTGTACCACCGATACTCCACGGCATTCTCAATGTAGCAGTCAAGGGTCACTGCAGGGCTCGACCCCTCCCCAAAGTTAAATGGCACATCGGCTGAAGAGGGAGACACTACAATCTGTGGTTCTATAATACACAGAATATACTGCAGGATGTAAGAAAATCCCAAATGAAAAGCATGGAGGGAAGTTGAGTGCAACTGCCACCACTTAAGAACAAACTTTAAATTCCTCTTTTTTTTAACTGAAACTAGATAAAGCCCCCCCAAAAAGTCTCCGGTTTCTGGTATGGAGCTTGCCCAAAAAGTGGTGCGGCGACGGTTTTTTTTTTTTTTGTCCTACCTGTTGTTTTTTGCTTCAAATGTCGGCTGATGACTGCAAATGGTGCCTGACTAAACTTAGTGCAAATATTATGGGAGACCAGAGAGGCCACATAAAGCTTATTCTCGATCATAAACCCATCTAAAAACACGTTAAAATTGTGCAGCAGCAGGATTCCAGTCAAACCAGTGAGTTTGGCAGTTTTGAGACATCATCTTTCATTGAAAAAAAAAAACGTTTTCATTGTGCCGACGCGCATGGCTACGGCGACGCGCGCGCATACCAGAAACCGGAGACTTTTTTGGGGGGCCTAACAGAACAAAAATAAAAAGTTTGATACATCAAGCATCAATTTATCAAAAAAAATGATATAACTTTAGGACAGCAAACATCTATTTGAATTTTTTTTTTTTAATCATGTCAGCATCAATTACTAATGCAGGAAAAGAATACTTTAAACGTAACTGAAAGCCAAACAGTTTGGGGGATAAAACAAATTGACGGGTAAAAAAAAATGTTATTTAAAAAATAGAATTCCTTTAAATACATTTCAGACTTTTTTGGAAAATAATACTTACATGCAATAGAAATTCCACAAATTATAGTTAAACATTCTAAAGGTAGCGCAGGTTAAAATACATTTGTGGGAAACCTACATGCACATTGATAGCTGAGGGTCTGAAAACCTTCATCATAGGAATTAAACCATACTGTATGTAAAAAAGTTCATTTGTCCCCCACCCCCCTTTACTCACTTTGTTGAAACAAATGTTGTTAGATCGACTTACCAGCCAGAGAGATATTTCTGCAGATTCTGTAGGCTTCGTGAAGTGACCGCTTACTGCGGGCAGTGTTGCAGCCTGCCTGGTTGTAGCGCTGCAGTGCTGTGAGGTCTGCACAGTCCATGCTGGTTGCATCAGAGCAGTTGAGTGCCACCGCCTGTGGCGGTTGACCAATTCGCTCCTCTCCAATTATCCCAGAAGAGGGTCTCAAATCGGGAACAGCGAAAGAAACATTCCACCCGAAGTTGGAGATGGCCTGGAGCGGGGGCGTCAGGTCAAATGTCAGGATGGTCTCAGGATCATTGGGCACGTACATCAAGTCATACTGCCTTTTGTACTCTTCAATGGTTTGTCTTGGTTGAGATAAAAAGTAATCGGGACTCATTTCCAAAACAACGGATACGACAATGGGTACAGCGTCCTGCCCGTATCGGTTTACGAGTTGTCCACGCAGCACTGATGAGGAAACTGTGATCTGGTAAATGAACACTTCTGTCGTCCAACCTGTAAAGGAGTTACTTTTGTACGTCATACTTAGGGAGTCTACGTCAAGTCCTTCACTGCCCACTCTTTTAGAGAGTGAAAAGCAACCAGCTTCATCGGTCGAGAACGGGCGAAGCTCCGCAGATAGACTCTCGCATTCATCGGCTGCAAACAAAAAACAACGTTCTTTGTTTTAATTTTTAATGAGCGGGTGACCCCAGTATAAGACCCTGGCAATTGAAGATGGATCCTAATGATAAAATGTAACTCTTGGTAAAGTTCAAGAGATGAAACCATATTCCTAAATACCTACGACAGCTTACCAATTCCTATTGGTGAGAGCCCTTTTGCATGCAAAAGCCTTTCTGCTTACAGAATTACAGACGACAGTCAAGTGCTCCCCAAGTATGGATTCGACACGTGAGAGGGGTTTTGTTTGTTTTCGCACAGCGCTGGATCAGGATCTGGAACACAGGCATTTAAATGCATAGACTGCCACTTGTGTGCATAAAACCGTGATTTGGAAAAGTATGGGCAAAACATTTGTTTGCAGTTCGTGCAACTGTGCGAGGCACATTCAATGCGGCTAGTGTGCAATTAAAACCCGTATTGTATGTGCGTTCGTTTTGTTGAAAAACAAAAGCCAATATGCAATGAGCCGTGCAAAAGCTGTACAAAATTTGAGTTTTCCATAGGTTTGTGCACAAACCATGGGTGCGCCAGCAGGCATCACTCAATTCGTCAGAGTTTTCACGAAGAGACAATTTTGGCCACGGGCGTTGAAACATAGTTTTGAGAAAATCGACTTTAAGTTGAACCCTTTTAAACTGAAGATTTCGCCTACTTTTAGAGGACATGTTGATTATTTTTATACCGATAGTAAACTGAAATCTCACATTTACACATTGTACCAATTGCAGTCAATAGACCAATTAATTGCGGAGCAATTAACGTTCATAGTCAATTGTCTCTTCGTGAAAACTCAAAATTCCACAGGCGATTGGTTTGCCGGGAAAATTGGCAATGATCCAATTGTCTCTTCGTGAAAACCCAAACTCTCCGCTATCCAAACACGCACAAATTGGCTCTTCGTGGAAACTCAAAATCCCACACGCGCCGTTTGCCCGCACTCATCGTTTTGCTTGCGCGCGCTCGAAAATTGTCTCTTCGTGAAAACTCAAAATCGCACATGCCCGTTATTTTGTCCCCATAGAACAACGTGCATTTTTGCTACAATTGTCTCTTCGTGAAAACTAAAAATACATCTTGGGTGAAATTTTCCCTTTATTGATTCTCATGATCTCAATGATTTCATCTGATTTTGACAAAATAAATTCGCCAAGATGTCCGTTGTAATACACTTAATCAATTTCGGCCCAAAATAGAATTTCGGAAATATATTGATTTTTGCCAAAATTGTCTCTTCGTGAAAACTGTGACGAATTGGTACATCAAGTCAGCGCTCTTGTAATTTGATATCGCTCTATGGTTGAACGTTCTGCGTATTCTGAGTCTGCATCTGCGCATTCTTCAAGCCAAAGTAATGTGTAGTGATACATATGCATTGATGCATAAATGCATACTCTCGAGTGGGGGGGGGGAGGAGGTGCTGATGGCAGATTGATCAAGTCGGAATTGCTAACTTTTTAAAATATATGTATGCACATGCTCTGCACATGTACTCACACGTGTACGTATAATACGCGTGCTGTACACAGTGTGTGCGCATTATTATGCGACACTAAATTGGAATGCATGTTTAAGTTAAGGTTGTCTCACTTCTGGAAAGATGTAAACTAACTTCTTGTGAATTTTTGTTCATTTTGTTTTGTTTTGAGATACAGACTTAAAGCAATTCCAACTTGAGTCGTGTCTAACTGGATAGTGTCTTACCATTATTGCTCCAAAGTCCCCCAAAAAGAACCCCCAATATCCCCATATCAAGACAGGGAAAGCATAAGGTAAAGCTGGTTGCAATTAAAGCACACGAAATCTATTCAATTGATCCAGAATGGCTAAAAAAACAGTTTGATGAATAAGCTGGAGTAGTAATGTGATGGAAATAAAACCTCCACTTTCGCTGTACACATGGACAGTTGAATTGTGGCCAACGCATGTATCATGAATGTACAAGAAACAAGCGGCACCAGACCAAGGGCGGATCCAGAACACAATTTTTTGGGGGGCCAACAATTTTTTAAGCCCCCCAAAAAAGTGGGTCAAAAAAATTACGGCGTGGGGTTCGGGGCCCGCTTAAGGGCCCCGAAATTTTTTGGATTCTAGATGCTCTGTGGTGCGATCTGAGGCAATTTCTGACCACTTTAACCAATGTTTTTTTGAGGAAAAGATGGTGGTGTACTCATTGCCTGCCTTTATTGCGATGTCACATTAAAAAAAAAAATTGGTTTCGTTTTGGGGGGGCCATGGCCCCCTTTGGCCCCCCCTGGATCCGCCCTTGCACCAGACTACTGCACGTGACGTTTGATATTCTTTATCGCTTCCACCATAGAGCAATGAAATGGACCCAAAACTGCTCCCAGACCAGTGTAAGACCATAGAGCAAGGTTATGCCTTATGGTAAGACACTTGTAAGTGAAAGTCGGGCAGTGAAATGGGTAACCAGTCCAAGTCACAAGTGGTAGAGTTAGTCAGTGCTTCTACAAAGAGGACACTATAGGCACGTCTAGGACCGGCAATAGGAGAAAATACTTACAGATTGAAGAAACAGTTGTCACAGTCTCATGCGTGACAGCTCCCCAGTGTAACGATCAAGGAAACATTGAAAGCTGCATAGGTAAATAGAAGGTATGTAAGGCGATGAGATTAATTTTTGATTTTCGATAGTACACTCAGTATGAAGGCAAGACACCAAGAGGTGTTAAACGACTTTCAGGAAAAAAACAACAGCAGTCCACAATTTGTGGTTGTGCAGAAACTTACAGAACGCAGGAGAAAATAAGCATGGCAGAATGAGGAAAAAAAATTCAAATTTTCTGACCATTTCTTCAATTTGTCTGAAAAATACAAACATGCTTTGCATTATATGTTACGTAGCGGCTATCATTATGGCAGTCGTAATGCAATTTTCAACTGATATCGTTACACAGAGATGCCACAGGGTCTGCTTGAAAAAAAAAAAACAGAACTGGGTCTGCTTGAAACATCGGAACAGCTGCTTGAAAAAAGCAGAACTTTTGTGTGCGTGAAAAAGCCACTCCGAGTCCAACACAAAGTCCCCGTTGCCATCTTGTAGCCAAGCCCAGTTCCGGTTATTTTTTGGGTGGTCGGGCACAACCCGACCACTGTCTAGAATTGTTCCGATTAATCTTTCTTTCTTACTTTCTTTTTTTTTCCGGACAATACTTCTCCGCAGGTTCACTCCTAAACCGTTCAAGATATAAACGTGTAACTTCAAACACATATTGACCCTGATCCCGAGTAGTGTATATTGTCCTGACGTCATGATGACGTCATCAGGTATCAAATTACAAGCAATTTAGTGTTTCTATTTTTTAATCATTACAAATCGATATAAAATCAACCGTGAGAGACCGGAACTTGTTTTTAACGGCAGTCAATAGAATAATACTGGGTCTTCAATTTACTTCCTGGGTGTCAAATCATACGACCCTTACTTCCGGTCGAAACCGGTCGAACCCGGAAGTGCCTTGTAATTTAAAAATGGTAAAAGATATGAACGTGCTTTCAACGATGTTAGTCTTCAGCAAGAAAGTACTTTTCGAAACTGTAACCGATGACGTCATGAAATATTAGAGCGCCCTCTAGCGGCAGGTTGAAAAATGTCCAAAATGCATTTTGAATAGATGTCTGTGGCGAAGTTTGCTGTAATCTCTTGAAAACTGGTATATATGATGACCTTCATGCAAACAACACTTGTGTGAAGTTTGAAGCCAATGACATCATCAGACCGAAAGTTACAACGAAAAGATTTTTTATTCTTCAAAAATTGCTAAAAAATCAATCGTGAGAGATATAATCTTAAATTGTCCTTTAAATGATAGATTAAACATTGGCGTCAATTGTGCCAGGCGCATGGCTTGTCAAATTGTTCACACACGTGACCCGCCGCCGACAAAAATACCCTAACGGTAGTCCGTCGCTCAAAAATTCAATGAAAGCGAGAGCTGGGTGTGCGTGAGTACACTGCATGTACAGGACATTGTACTGTACATGTATAGTACATGTACATGTTCATGCATTCAGTGCAGATCCATTATTTCATCATCGTCATGCTTGCTGGACTGGGGCCAAACACGTGGCGCGTAGTCTTGTGCTGACGACGCTTGGTCTTCTATAACAAATCCCATAGACTTTGTGCACGATTTTTCTCGTCAGCATTTTAGTCATAAAAGCACACTCATTATGACATTGAAACTTAACATAGTCAAAGAACATATAGCAAAGTCGTTGGCGAAGATGGACGCAATGATGACGTCATCATGTGATTTATTATGACATTTTGAATATTTATTTAAGCCCATTGACTTTGTACACAGTTTTTCCACTTTATTTGTGCCCTTCTTTTTCAAGAGACCTTTTTGGCCACTTTTCAATGGGGCATCTTCATCAAAGTAACACCAAGCAAAGATGGAATGCTAAGATTGTGCCAGAACAATGATGGCGTGATGATGTCATCAGGTGTCACGTGACAAGCAATTAAACTTTGATATTTTTTTATCTTTAAAAATCTATATAAAATCAATAATGAGATCTGTCGTCTTGCTGCTTGCGGCAAGTGATAGAGTAAAATAAGGTCTTTATTTTTTAACATGTACGTAAAATCACATGACCCTTGCTTCCTCCCCCCCCCCAAAAAATTTGTCTAGCCCCCTCCAAAATAAATTCCGTAAAAAAAAATTGCATTAGCAAAAAGAAGGATTGTTATGTACATGCGAACGGTCTCCCCCTAAAGAAGAAATAGCCGTGACAAGGGTGCATTAGTTAATATAGTGTGAATGATTTCAGGATTTTATTGGCGCTCCCCATTGAAAATATGTCATGAGCTCCCCACCTATTGATTTTCAGAGGCCTAAGTGTCTGGAAAAAATAACCGGCCAACACTTCAGCACGCCTCCCTGAAACTATTCTGGATCCACCGTGGGAGCCCCCCAAAAATATTGGTTCTAGGACCGCGCCTGAAAACTGGTATATATAATGACCTTCATGCAAACAACACATGTGTGAAGTTTGAAGTTGATGACGTCATCAGACCAGAAGTTACAACGGAAAGACCTTCTATTCTTCAAAAAGAAATCAATCCTGAGAGATATAATCGTGAATTGTCCATTGTATGATATCTTAAACATTGGTGTCAATTGTGCCAGGTTCGTGGCTTGTCTAATTGTTCACACACGTGACCTGCCGCCGACACAAATACCCTTATAGTAGCCCGCTGAACGTAGCCTGGCTTTTCGTTTGCTTTTTGCAGCCGTACATGTACATGTACATGTCCAGTAATTAGTACGTAGACTCTGAGAAAGTCTGAGGAGAAGTACTGTTGTCACCCGTGTACGACTAAAATAGATCGCTGCGCGCGTCTTCGCATCCGCAGGTAATATGTCATAACCGGGGTTAAGCTTGTACACTGAATGCACACTGTTATTGGGAAAGTAGAATGTGTGCACTTACACTGTTCGTGGCGCGGCCCGGAAAGGCATCCTAAATACGAACTCTGAGAGGCGATTTGTGAATATAAATGTTTGTTTCTGTTTATAAATTTACCTTCGGATAGTAAGTACTATTTCGGGTTTTTTTCGGGCAAATGGTATTGGGAGTTCATGCTGAAAACAGCTTACCATTTAAAATGGCTCCAGTTATGATCAGACACTTAAATACATGCAAATCAATGAACATGCATCCTCTCCGAATAACATCAGTATTCACTACCCATATTCACTTTTTCTACGTTTAAAAAAAATAAATACATACTGACATTGATCACTACATAAAAGAAACATTTTTAAACAAAATGATTAATTTTATCAGACAGTTTAAATTTCGTTATCCTTTGTACATGTTCTTACATTAAAAAAATATGCATAACTTAACTGGACAGTGTTTCATGAAATAGTTGTCTACCTGACCACTCTGCGTTTGTAACAACAAACGCGAAGCTCATATTGTATTATTAATGTAAGGGTCTGATTAAAGGCGGTGACGTATTGCTTTCAGTTGGATGAAAAACAATAAACGGAGAGCTGGATAGTGTTTAATCAAAATTTTCGAACAAATCCTGATTGTCTTAAAGCATAGTATCATCGACCCTGTTAACAGAATGACCATTCTTATAAGTTTCGCTAGATCAGACTAAGACCCATTGGCGCCATGCAAAGTGGGGTCAATTTTGCATTTAATCAAAATTTTGAGAACAAGAACGAAACCAGTGTTATTTGATAGCTTGTGGACTTTGGAAATATAACTTAAGAATGATTTTAGATCAGACTAATTAACTTAAATACGGCACGAAAGCGCAGGAGTGGGCGTGGCCGTCACCGCTTCTTTTATTTTCGCTGATACCGTTGCAACGCAACAGTAGAGGAGAAAATGAAACCAGTTTGTATTGATGCCTTAACACTCATGGAATATAGAAATATAACTGAAGAGTGGATTTAGGTCCGATTACTTAAGAGTGGCGGGAAAAGCACGGAGGGGCGGGACCTCAAACCCCTACCACGTACATTTTGGCTCCTATCGACGCAAGGCATTTATTAAATCCTGCCAAGTTTCTTTCACAGCTGTTCTGCTGTCTTGCAGTAAGTGTGACATCAACTTTATGAAATTAGGCATTATTTCGTCATGAAATGTCCATTTTCCAACACAGGTAGGCCTAAATATTAACTTTTCCTATTGAAAAGTACATGCACATGAAAGCGTGTATGTCAGTGTCGATTAACAGATTGAATTGAAATCGTGCAAATGTACTACAAAATTTAAATTGGGAAAATGAAACCATTTTTATTGATGCCCTGGCACGGCGAGTCAGTCGGGGAGTCAGCCAGTCAGCTGGGGAGTCGGGGAGCCAGTCAGTCAGCCAGTTAGTCCGTAATTTATGGTATTCATAGATTTTATTTTGTTTTACATAACTTGGAAAGTGGTATTTGTCTACATGATTTTGTGATTACTGCTGGCATGTCAATTAAATGAGAACTGCAACAATATAGGGCTAGTCTCGTACCCGCTGACAGCAGATGGCATATTGTAATTTCAGAAGGCCTCTTTATTTATGAACATGATCAATTAAAACGGAAGCCAAACTAAATGATAGACGCTATAAATAATGGCAGTTGTAATTGGTACGATAATGCTGCTGCATCATTTCACTCGGTAACGACGGAAATAAACAACAGTCATTATTTATAGGTTTTTCTAACTCCAAATCGATACCTTTAAAGTGGTAATATATTGCTCAAACTTGTTGAGATAAAAAATTAATAGCCCAAAAAAATAATTTGCAATTTCGAAAACGAATGTGAGAAGGTTGTCTGCGAATCAATCAAATTAGCCGTGTGTCAATTGGGACATTAAATCATGTTCAAAGTAAACGTCAGAGTTTGTGTTGCATCAGTTTCCTGGAATGTTTAGAGCTATAATCCGTTACCGAATATACTTCCAGATGGCTGGAAGTTACCAGAGCACGCACATTTTTTAGCAGACAACACATCAGGTTATGTTATACAAATAGTCTTATTTTATTTTTTTAAAGAAGGGGAAAAATGGGTTTTCTTGTCCAGGCATTATCTAGTGACGCTATTATGAACCTATAGCCCGGCCCCCTGCCGCTTGAAGCACGAACTTGACTGACCCCCAACGTTAGTTTGTATGATTGCAAGGGTTATCGAATTCACCTTTAATATGTAACAACTATTCATCAACTCCCGATCTTCTACGGTGCGGCGAAGCGCAAATAATCGTCGATTATATTCCCGTCACATCAGTTAGAGAAGTTAAGTAGTTCAGGTTCCGAGCAAGGCGGATCTAAAACCCCTTTTTGGGCGGGGGAGCGGGAGCGGACAAAATTGGGCCCCAAAAAGTGGGTCCAAAATTAAGACACAGTAAAAAGGCATGTGCAGAAATTATGTTGTATGTTTGTTGACAATATTGTATTTCCAATTATCCAAATAATATTTTGGTGATCTGTAATTCATTTCAGTGTTGGACCTTCCTTATCGTGGTTGCAGCGTAGAGGTTACAAATTTTGAAACGTCATCATGACGTCATCGGGTATCAAATTACAAGCGATTTCAGGGCAAATTTTGACAAAATAGTTTGCGCTAAATCTTTTGAACTAAATAGAGTATCGTGTTCGTTTTTTCGTGAGGTTGTAGACTATGCCGTGAGAAACATTTCTTGTTCCCGGATACAAAACCGCTTGACCTTCACTTCCGGTATTACCGGAAGTGCAATGAAAACCGAATGTAATTCAAAAGCGGAAGCATTTTACTACACACATAAAAATTGTGATAAAGTTTAGTGAGGAATGCCAGACAAAAAAAAAGTGTGATGACATCATCTTTTGAAAGGGCGCCCCCTAGTGTCACATAACACAGTGTTTGCTCTTTCTAATTTGAAAACCATCCGTTCAAAGTTTACCAAATCGCTCCTTGATATTCTTTGATTAACCAAAAATAACTTGGCAAGGTTTCAAATTCATGACGTCATCAGACCGGAAGTTACCCCTGTGAGAATTTGAAAACGACCATATTCTAAAATTCGATTCATGTTGTATATCTTCGTAGCCCACGTTACGATATCCATTACAATGTTCACTTTTTGCTGCCAAATACTGTGATGTCATCAAACCGGAAGTTAGTTGTTATGAATAAATACAGGTATATTTTCCATACTTTCATACGTCATTCAACTTCCACAACTTCCACAAATCAGTATTCACTTCCCGTTTTTGAATAATGACGTCATCGAGCCAGAAATAACTTGTGTACATAGAATGTTTACTGAATTTTACCAGAAAATAATTGATTGTACCTGACAGGATTTAACTTCGTGATCCTTTGTTCTTACATAAAAATATAACTTAACACGGCAGTGTTTATTGAAAAAAATGTCTGCCCGACCACTCTGCGTTTGTAACAACAAACGCGCACCTCTAGTTAGTTTTGATTCTATAGCCTTTTAAGCTGTCGGTTCTTTCAATCACTTTCACTTTTCCATATTCCTACTGTTTATTCTGCCTACACGAAATTTTCAACGTAATATTCGACATGAAACATGCACGATTCTACAACACTGCTGTCGGTGTACATGCACCTTTGCACTACGCGATGCGCTCGACGAAAACATGGTTGGTAACCGGCGTTTTTTTTATTCACGTAAATCACTGCGATCGGAAACCACCGATAACTGAAATGTTAGACTTGATTTCCAGGCTGAATGCCTTGTGTGCTTAGCACACAACACGTCGCCAGCGGTGCAGCGTATACAGTGTATACTGCCTGCAAGTACGTTGGCCCGCCTGTATCGCATGCAGGCTCGGCAACAACAAAGACTGTTTTAAGACTACTTAGCGAACAACGTTGTGCCGTGTGCCATGCATAATGTACTAAATTGAGAGTGCTAACGAGGTAAAAATCAACGCATTTCCACAGTTTTCTTCTCTTTTTCCGGCTATTCTGACGGCGGGAAAAACCGAGAATTTTGTGAGATTTAACAAAAACAAATTTCGGTTAAAACAGGAAAAGTGGCATCTCTGGCAACAACACCATTGGGAATCTGTATCATTTTAATATACTGGTCCAACGTCAATGCTTCGGTAGCTCAATTGGTTAAACATTCAGCTACTGCGCAGATCGACCCCCATGCTGCACATTTTGTTTTCATTTCCATTTTTTTCTTTTAATAGTTGTCTCTATACTTTTATGTTTTTAATCAAATAGTTCTTTTTTATTTAAGTAGGGCATGGATTTCATTTTCTTCTTTACAAAATCAATGGATTTGGAGGATTTTTATTTAAAAAGGAAAATAAAATCTGAGAACCATTCGGTTGATAGTCTGTTTCAGCAGCCACAAATCCTAATGTTGAATACTATTAAGTACTTAGAGACAGACAGAGTTCCATGACGATAGCAGTTGAAAATCGCGATACGGCTGCCGTAATGATATTCCAGGCATGCGTATAAGTTTACTGAAGCTGCATGTGATGACTCATAGAATTGATTGCCTAAAAAACAAATTTTCCTCCTTGCACTTTATGTCACCGTCTAAACTGAAATATGTTTTTTTGGATGTTTTTTCAATCCATTTTTGTTTGGTAAAACTGACACATGAAAGTTATTTAGGGAGAGCAAATAAATGATAGAAGTGTTAAAAATATGAAAAGACGGAACACATTTTATTTACAATAAAAATACATGAAAGATTTCTAACAAGCTACAGAGAGCAATGCAGCACTTTGCACCTTTGTGGTGTGGAGTCTACGACAACCTCAAGTACTGCGGAACCATTTCCCTTGACTTGAAACGATATCACTAACGTCATACCACTCGACCTACCGGTTCTGGAACAAGGCCAGGTTCCCACGCAGAACAGGGACACTGACTCTCCTACGGCCGCTGTCTGGTTTGGGACTGACAAATTGGAGTCGGCCAGGGCTGAAGAGAGAACAAAGTGGGCTAATTCAGCAGTGACCAAAATAGGCTCAATTGTTTTTAATTAAAAAAATGGTTGCCAGTTCATTTAAAAATCAAATATTACTTAAAGGAAGATACAACATTTGCAAACATCAAAAAAACAAAATGATCAAATTATCACGAAAATACTCTAACTGGATTGTGAAATTGTGTCTCCTGGTGTGCTGACATTGTTAAAATTTGTAATTTTCCCAACACTGGTAATGCTTGACCAAGCCGAAGCCACAGCGTTGGAGAAAACTAGTTGAAATAAATGTTTCTTGAATTGAATTGAATTGAAATCGATATTTAAGACATCAATTATAATCAATCAGTGTCATGGCCTAGCGGTTAAGAGCACCGGACTCATGTTCTGGTGCTTCAGAAGTAACAGTGGCGTGAGGTTCGAGCCTTGAGCCGGGCCCGGACGCTTGTGCCCTTAAGCAAGGCACTTAACCATTCTTGCTTCGTCCTTCGGATGGGACGTAAAGCCGTAGGTCCCGTCATCATTGTATAATGCGTTAAAGAACCCAGTAACACTTGTAAGCTAAGAGAAGGGGTTCGCCTCTGGTGTCCCGGCAGTGGCCGCAGCACCTTATAAACCCTTAAAAGGTGCTACATAATGGGTATCTATATTTCTGTATGTACTTCATTCATCTAATAACAGACATAACTTCCAGTGCCTTGAGTACCCCATATATATCCCATTGCGATAATGCCTGAATAGGTTTCTGCAGCGTAACCATACAGATACAGATACACATCAATTTGTAAGGATATTTTTTTGTATTACTATACACATTTAAAAGTTAGCAGAATCTCAGACTTTCTTCATAAAAGTTTTCTAAGTGTGCAAAGAAATCATTTATTTCTGCCTCAAGCAAACTTGGTTCTTGATTTGAAAATGATTTGAAGGTTTTAATTTTTGATTGGAATGGGCTTTCTATTAATCAGAGAATTGTCGAGGACCATGAATTGATAAATTTACAGGACTTACATAAGCAAGCAAAGGTCTAACGATTTCTTCTATGGCTGTGTCGCTGGTTTTCCAATCACGCAAGAGTCGTCTCCTTTCCATGACAGGTATTCTTGGTGACAGGTGTCCGACACACTCGCAATCAACAGCGGGGGTTCTATACTGAACAGACAGACAGTCAGTGCACGGGCTCTGAATGGGCAGAGGATCCTAAACACTGGTCTGATCTGTGCTCCGCGTAAGCCACCGTGTATCGTGACGTTATCTCCCCTGCCGGACGGAAGTGGGACTTGCAGTATGACTTCTCTGCCGTTTCTGGAGTAGTCAGTCTGGGGTAGACCTGCCAAAATTGATAAAAAGATGTACTATCTGTGCCATTTGTTGTTAGTTTTACCGTGAAGAAGTACTTTTTTGGGTGGGGGCATATTTCTGAAAATACATTTTGTTATTCTGTGTTCCAATTTGATATCGGCCCAAAAATCCTCATTTTAATTGTTATGGAATGATAACTTTACAACTATGAGTTATTTGCCACTGAACAACGTTTGCTTTGTGCAGGTTTACTTTGGCTGACAAAGTAGGAACTGAGAACCAGTCTACTGTACATGCAGGATGTATCTGTCTGTGCTCAAGAAAGCAACTAAAATGGCTTTTCTCTCCTTCTAGTTCCCTTCTCCACCTAGAACTTCCATAACTTGTTGGGTACCATTGTAGCTGACCCCAGATGCTCTAAGAACAGTTTGCCCCAAAAAATATTGACTGCTTCGAGTGGTGTAGTAAAACAGAGTTCCCTAGACTATATCATTCTATTTTCCCGAGGCGTATAGCGAATGAGTGAAATGGAATGCTTCATGAATCATTGAGGGAGGCTTGTTTTAATACACCATGGTTAAGGCAGTCAATATTTTTTGATAACACTCCTCACCAACAGATTCTGCTTAATTTTCAGAGATACTTGATGCATTTGACCAAAAATCCGATTAAAATGTACTTCTATCTCAATATGAAATTAGTTTTAAAAAAGAGAGCAGTCAAATATTTGTTTTAACACATCAACTCAGATTCTCAATTCTCCACTCAATTTTAAGAGATAATTGATTAATTTAACCAAAAATCAACTGAAACATACTTATCCATTTTAATACTGAAATTAGTTGAAAATTTACTTCTGCACTTTTCTAAACTACCCTTCATGAATGTTTGAACCCAACTCTGTAGAGTATGGGAATAATATGTACACTGAGATATATATTGGACACATGCATATATACTGATTGCTACATTAGTTGATATGCGCACAGATTGATATGGCCTACAGTACTGACTCGGACGTTGAATAGTATTTTTGGCCGTGCACAGCAAGAAAGTAAAAGTCGAAGCAAAATCGGACTGCCTTTACCTCCTCGACCATTCAAAATATGGAATCTGTGGGTGAGGTGTTACAATATCTACTGTTCTGCACAAGTAGTCGGACATTGGGCGATGTAAAATAAATCAAGTTTAAGCACTGTCGATATCAGAATGTCTAATTATCGATATATCGTGAAATCCAATATCAAGAATATTAGATGCATAATCATCTGATGTAAGTTAAAGCAAATGAGGAAAAAAAGTTACAGACAATTTGAAATTCTTCAAGCAAAAAAAAAAAATTACAATGTATTTTATCTTGAGCATATTGCATCAAACTTTTAAACAAATCTCAGCACTGAGAATTGACAGGAACGGGCAGTTTCTGTTGAGTTTTACATTGGTGAGACCCACCGAATCCCAGTGAAAGCAGAGCACATAGCGTGGCATTTCCTGATGTATCTATTTCCAGTCACAGCACAAGTTGCCGTCGATTTTTTTCATTATAATAAACTCATTAAAACATAGATTTATTTTGGTATCCCCAACATTTATTATATTTTCTATATCATATCTTAATAACAAAATTTTTGATATTTAATATATTCATTCTATCAAGATATTATTATCAAAATAATGTCGAATAATCAAATAATATCGATATATCAAGTTGATTATTTTTTTCTAAACTTATTCCCCCACTTTTTGTTAAATCCAAGAAACATTTCTTCTGGCGATATAACATGCATAAAGATACAGTTGATTTAAGAAAAAATGGTTATAACTTACCCAAAAAAGTTTCTGAGTTTTGGACAGGTGTGGATATGTTCACAAAGATCAAGGCACCGTCCTGTGCCAGTTATTTCCGGTGCATACAACTCATCAAACTGGCCCCATGATACACATACCTGTTGGACATGGCTGTATTAAATTTGTCATCACTTTAGAGACCAGGGTCATTTGGCCATCTACAGCCAGAGGGGGGGTTCCACCTTAAATCTCAGCCATGGTACGAACAATTATGAAACTTGGTACATGCAAAGAACAACTTATCATGAACATACCAAAGATGTCATGACATTAGGTAAAGGGTTTTGGAATTATGGCTAATTAATTATTCATAGACAGATGATAATTCTGCTTTGTGTTGAGGATCTCACCCACCCCAAGCCCTTTCAGGAGTTAAGTCAGGTTTTTATTAAAATCTGAAAAGTTTCATCTCTGGGCCATCAACTTCTTAACAGCATAAAGAACTTTCTTGGAGATCATGGAATCTGCTCACTGTTAATAAATGTGTAAAAATGTGTAGAAATTATTGTAAAATGATAGGCAATAAGTAGGTTTTCAGAGCAGACATAGTTTATATGTACTTGATTCATTATTATAAATTGTTGTCAAAGGTAACCTTTTTGGGGGAGGGGAGGGGTTATTTCTTTCTGGAAGTCATTCCGAGCCCTTATAGTCTAGAGAAACCATCGGCGAAAAAATCACATTGAGCTCTGCTGCGTCACGCACTGAATGTCAGATACCCCGAGCGCATCACAAATGTTGAACTTTATCGCCGAAGTAAGGTCACACCAGCATTAACAATGCTTTGCAAACAGCGGCTTCAACCGATTGGACACTCAACCTGGCGCGACGTACCACTCTCATTGCTCTTGGACAAAAAGAATCAACCTACAGGACTGTACCGTAGAGGTGGAGCACTTATGCGAACCTACCAACAACAACTTTCTGATACCTGAGGATGGTTGGTATTGGCTCGAACCAGCAACACCAACCCACTCAAAATGCCGAACAGTGGAAAAGAACAATTAACACGTTATTATTGTAGTCACTGAGCAACGCCTGTGCGCTGCACCCGCACAGATCTCACCAAGATGATGATGATAGTCTAGATCAAAGTGAAAGAGAAAGAAACTCACCGCAGTTAGATGAATTGAGTCCTGACTGATCGCTGGCACAGCAAATCTAGAAATGAAACTGATAGCTCCTTCTTGGTAATCCGTTGCGATGGCATTGTCCCACTCGTGGGAGTCTGTGCAGGAACGCAGCAGGTTCACATCCCCACGTCCACAGATCTTATCTATTGATGAAGATTCAAAGAGAAGAGGAAATGCCAAGTGCTGAGGATTGTTAAATGGCGACCTTGTATGTATAGATTTTCCGTTTTTTTCCTTTGTAACTGCATGCCTCGTAATCACAAGCTATGCTTGTAAAAGTTCTGTATTGGCATTTATATTCCTTACGCGCCTATCAAGGAAATCAAGGAAATCAGCGCATCCAAGGAAAAGTTGCATATTTACCAGTGTTGTAGGACTCGAGTCCAGGACTCGGACTCGAGTTGGACTCCAGTCACATTTTTCGTGACTCGGACTGGACTCGAGTCACATTGGAAAAAGACTCGGACTCGGACTCTGACTCGACCATGACTCCTCGGATTCGAGCATGGTGCACGTGACTCGTGACTTGAGTCACGTATTTTCATTAAAAGAAAAAAACATAACGTTATGTATTTGTGCGACGAACGTAGCATTCTTTTTAACTCATTAGACAAAACACGGCACCGCGGAAAATCATATCCAGGGGCCGCGCACGCACACCTAGCGCCTGCATGAAGAGCATCAGGCCCCGGTTTCATGCTAAAAAGTGTCCGGTATCATGGTAGAGGGTTTTTTAGGGATGAGAATTAAAAGGAAAACACATTTTGGGTCTAAACAACATGTACACACACAAGGTACACTGTATACACTGGGATTTAATTATTTAAAACATTTTGATTAGTTTGGTGAACAACTAAGAACAAGTGACTCGTGACTCTGACTCGAGTCTTGCGACTCGAGACTCATACTCAAACTCGAAGCTTGTGACTCGAGACTCGGACTCGAGGCTTGTGACTCGAGACTCGGACTCGGACTCGAGGCTTGTGACTCAAGACTTGGACTCGAGGCTTGTGACTCGGACTCGAGGCTTGCGACTCGAGACTCGGACTCGACGTTGGAGACTCGACCACAACACTGTCTGTTACTGGTTTCGTTTTCACACCTAGCCATTAGTCACCTTCCTCTCACAAAATTTCATTATCTTTCACAAGTCTCAAGGCCTCCCCCCATAAATCCAGTACAGTCCTACCTCTACAACTGTCACCAGAGTAGTCAGGATTTTCTAAGTAGCCCGCTCCATTTGGAGGGTCGCAAAGAGTCATCGTTGCTACGCAAACATCGCCAGCACTTAGAGATCTACCGAAGCACAGGGTCTGACCAGAACTGCCACATTCTGTATGTTGGACGGGAGAGATTAATAGGCAAAAGCATTGAATGATGAGGGGATAAAATGGTTGATGCTCATTCAGGGTTGAGATTCGGGGAAAATGAAAATATCGGAAAATAATCGGCACAGGGTTTGCGGGTCACCAAGAGCCCCAGAGCAACGTAGGGTCCATGGTATATGTTTACATTTGCCTGAAGGCACCCCTTACAATGCCCCTTTCTTTTACATTTTCATAGGTAAGAACACATTTACGGAAAGACTTCTGAACTTCTGATTTACAACAGGATTCATTCAAAATCAGGAAATCAGGAAAAATCCAGACTGAAAAATCTTGAAAAATCTCGCCCCTGTCAATTTGAACAGGTGTATAACAGGTGATAATAGTGAGATGAATATCAGCCCTATCAGGGTTTTCAAAAGCCACTTTATTGGTTCGGAGGGGTCGCCCAAATTCAAAACATTACATTGAATTTGTACTCCTCCTCCCTTCCCTCCCCTACTCATGTCTTTCATAGAATGAGCATATAGTCTCAACATTTGAACACAGATACGTCAAGTTCAACAATCAGTTTATATCAGAAATATTCAAATACACCAGGACTGCCCCACCAATCAGAGCTGCATTGCGAATAATAGCCCTTCCTGTAACGAATTTTAACATATTTACCAAGTATTTCCACCGGTAAACAAACAGGACTGAACTGGGAAGACATGAGACCTGTCAAAATGGCAGCAATAAAAACGCCATGCTCCCGAGTAGCGTAGAAACACTAGAAATCTACCCTCTTTAAAAAATCCATTATGTGACTTCTATTTTTTTGTGCATGCATGCTAAGTACTTGCTTAAATGAAGCTTTAGTGTGAATTCACACAAGCATAGGATCTGCATTGCCAAGATATTTGAGGAGGAAAAAATGACTTCAACAAAGCTTATTCCGTAGATTAGGGTGCCAACTTGTGACACTTTGACCCAAAATGGAAGAATTGATTGACAGGGGTTTGATATTTCAGTTTAACTTATAAGATAGTTTATGACATTCCTAATTCAATTTTGTAGCAACAATCAGACATTATTTTACTCCAGAATGCCAAAATAATGTCAAAACCCATTCACCGTTTCACGTGTAAAGAGGGGACACCAAATAAATGCTCTGGTATTTTTGTGATAATTCATGCTCAATGTAGTGTGTTTTATTTCAAAATGTATTTTTGACTTACCCAGCTAGGATACTTGATGAGACTAAAAATAACAATTATATATGATTGCTATTGGGAACACCGTTGGTGTCACAGTTACATGTGATATTTATAGTAGGCCTAAATGGCCTAAAATTGAAAATTTCCAAGCATGCGATATTTGTTATGATTTCAAATATTCCCTGTTTAACACAAGTGAAGTTGATCTACCACATACTCACGTGGAATGATGGTGACATTGAAAGTGCATGTTGCAGTGTTCGTTGGATTGGACACGTCAGTAAATGTGTACACAACTGGAGTGACACCGACATCGAAATACACATCAGAGCCAGGTACTCGTGTGACCCGTGTCGTCGGTCCCTCGGCTGTAAGACTTATCCCCAATTGGTTGCCTGGCGTTTGTCGGATGAATGGAACGAGCAAGCTGACACCATCCACTGGGCAATTTGTCACACTGATAGGCTCAACATACTCTGCATGAAATTTGTAGAAATAGAGGACAGAGTTAATAGTAATGCTACATAATCTGTTCCTTTGTGTTTTGACGGAACTCGTATCTGCCCGTAAATTGTAGGCCCACTCGAAGTATGGGTAAAGTACACGTAGATCTGTATAATTAATATACAGCTCTATGGGCTACACTAAGGCTTAAATATGACCTTAACGTGAAAAACGGCTATTAATAACGAACTTTAACGAAAACTACGACTGGAAAACTAAAGGGCATTCAGCAATTATCGCCATCGCTACGTAGACTTGCAAACTATGTGAGCCGAGCACGTGTTAAATTGGTAGGTCACACATCCACCGCCAAAACCTTCCGTGCATGATAATAGCTGAATGGACTTCCACTGCATACATGCGCCCGGCCGGCCGCCGAGCGCGGCCTGTTCCATTATTGGGTGATATGGCACGACCCGATCACCGGAAATGGTCCATTAATCTTCTTGGTTTTTTTTCTTTTTTATTACAATAATTCTCAGTGGTTTTTCTTCTCACTGGTATGTACAGAGGATCATCTTGCATCTCGCATCTTGCATTTGGTGCCCTGACCTTTGTGCCGCGTGTTGCACATTTGGAACAAAATATCAACGCCGTTACATACAGATATGTGCGAGTGATCCTACTGTATTAATTACATGTGATTTTAGTTCAATAAATGAATAATTTGTTTCAATCATAAATCATGAGCAAAATGAACAGTCAAGTTCATACTTAAGGATCTGATAGACCTTGTAATTACTACTGAGTAGTAACCTGTAGTAGGCCTATGCATTTCTTTCCATAGAAGTGTGCACAACCAGTAATACGAATTGAGTTATGATTATTTGCAGTATGGCTGTACCAAGTTGGAAGTTTTGTTTGCTTTCATTTGATGCTGTCGGAAATATCTTATTAATAAAACGTTTCGTTTTGTCAAATAAACAAAGTTACATTTACACAATTTTGCGACCAGTTTGCGCGGCCCTCGGCCTCATGGAGACCACTTTTTCAGTAAAAGGCGCAGATCGTGCGTTTGCCGTAATGTTGTGCACTTTTCCCGATCATGAGTAGGCCTAATCATTGTCCTACATCCCGGAAAGTGGCGCGTAAATGGCGCATATACAATTATACGCATGCAGGTATTACCATTAGTGTTTTATGAAATATTAATTACAAAAATTATGAAGCTGTCGATCAATTTCATTTGCAAATAACAATAAAATATAGTCGGACGTTAATTATAGTAGAAGGCAACTGATTATACCGATGCTCCGTTTTGTGCTATATTCGTTAAAGTTACGAATCGCCAAAAAATGAACATTAGGCTATTTGTTAATATTTATTTGTATATTTATATTTTAATGAAAGTTCAACTGTAAACCAATTTTGTTAGAAATTGTTGGGAATACATATACACACAAAAATGGAGGAATGTTCCACATCATAGTTTGCCCGCCCTGCCTTCGCCGTCACACTATTACCTTTGGCGGCACAAAAACCCCGAAATATTTCAGGGTATTCCATCTCATGAATAGTTTGGTTGCAGACGTTCAGTACCCCAAGCTATATCAGATTCGAACCAGCCAGGTCCCAGCATAGAAGCTCAGTGGTTGACTGGTATTACACGTCAGCAAGGGCGTGGGTTCTAGTTCCGTTTGTGTGTTTTTTCCCTCTCACAATCACTCAGGATAACTCCGAGTATACAGTGTTAAATACACAATAAACTAAAATAAATAAATTAAAAAAAAAACCAACGTCGTTGAAGGGCAAAAACCAGTACTGAATATTCCAGGCATAAACAAAGTTAGGTGATGCCATTCGAATCCACAAAATCATCGTCGCCCTGGGTGAGATTCGAACCCGTAAAAAAGTAGTGTAGTGTTTCAATTTAAAAAAAAAAGTTGTACAATATTTCGACCACTGTCAAAAAATGACTGTATAGCCGTCCGGAAAGATATTTTGTATTGTAACCTGCATAAAAAAACATATATACTACACTTGCCTGGTGTAGTCTGGACTGTCGGCGGAGTTTGAGTCGGCGGCGGGGTCGTGACTGCATCGCACCCCAGCCTCATCACAGCCAAGATGAGCGCAGAGCAGAACAACGAAAGTGCGTGCATCTTGCTGCAGCGCTGGGAATTGTAATACTGCCCGTCGAAGCGAAACCCAAATTGTTATTATCTAGTCAAGACGAGGATAATACTTCATGGTACCGTTGTCATCCTGGAAAATGTGCAGATCATCGAAGCACGCAGACTTCCTGTACGGAACTTCATGTAGTTTTCATTTACACCAGTCACTGTGGCAGAGAGGTCACATTTCCTAGCTGTAAAAAATAAATAAAAACATGTTCTTCCACGAAATTGCCATTGTTTGTGGCTGTTCCGTCCGGAATCTGTTTTGTTAAATCATGACATGTAGCCGGCGAAAGGATCCAGTCTCCATCTGTTCGAGGAGTGGATCCTGCAACATACCAGTTTTCCGAAACACGCGTCTAACTGTATGTACATGTTGTGTTTGGCTAAAACGACTGGAAATTTGTTTTTTTTTATGGCTCCATGCACATGTAAATATATATATTAAACTTCACATCCTCCTCATTTTTAGCCAATCGGAGTGCTCCGTCCAATGTTGGTAGCAAGCTCCATTTC
>JASAOE010001194.1:0-25000 GCA_029964075.1 Patiria pectinifera
ACGGCGACGCGCGCGCATACCAGAAACCGGAGACTTTTTTTTTTTGGCCTAATGGTGAGCTTTTTCACACCAAATTAGATCAATGATGGCATTATTCGTGGTTAGTTTTGTTGTGTATTTGCAGATATTAGTTCCAAGCTTGTTTGGTTGGTGTTGTGATTGGCCCAAGCTGAATGATCAGTGCTTGACCAAGCAATGCTTGGAAGTTAGTAAACGGCATACAATGAGCATTCATGCCTAACAAGATCATGTATGGCACAAATGCAATGCTCAAACGTGCCTGTGTGTGTAAGCCAATTATTTTTCACATGATTCTATATTAAAGGGCCCATAAAATTGGACTTTAAAAAGAAAAATGCAATTCTTGCAATGTACCTTTGTGTTTCATTTAACCTTTATTTTGATTTTAATATTGCCATTTTAAGGGCCGTTTGGTGCCTTTTTGGTTTTATGCGATTGAATTTACATATTCATGAGCGAAACTGTGATGTCATTCAAGGCAGAAACTTCAGTTTCACATCTGTGAACAACATAAAAAGTCACCAGAATTTTAGGGGCTTGCTGTGGTCATTTTTGTTCTTTCACTGCTTCATTTTTTTTGTTTCAGTATATGACAGTAAGACAATGATACAAGTTTATTCTCAGATATTTTGAAGAAGAATAATTTTGAGTTTACAATTTGAGGAGAAAACCCTCATTTGAAGAAGCGTGTTCCTAAAGTGTCATCACAGCAACCCCTCAGTTGTCAAGAAATTCATGAAATATTGTAAAACAAATTTAAGAAAAGTGAATTTTGCTAACATCGTTACCAAAGAGGATGTCTCATAGTTTTTATACATTTCAGGGGAATGGCTATTCGCTACAAATATGCTTCAGTGTAAGCTTAATTTATGGACCCTTTAGCAATCTAGATACAAGTGTTCTGCGTTTATATTAGACAAGTACATGTGTAATTACTACACTATTCTTGAATTGATATCAGTGGTTTAAAATCTAGTTTAAATGAAGGTAAAATTATGGCCATTTTGCAGTGTTTTTTGGTGGCATCATTGGAATGGATTCTGGATAGAACAATTTTTCCGAGATGGATTGGAATCAGAACCAATTAAAAATATTACAGCTCATTTTTTTACCCTGAACTTAAGCTTAGATTTCACTTTATATATATATGTGTACATGTATAAATAAGTTGGACAAATATATAATTTTTAATGTCCAGCATTATTTGATAATTTGGATCATTTTTTTGAGGCTATTTTTTACTGTAGAAGTAGTCTGGGCACTCAAAATAGCATGCAATACTAGTGCATTGTCCCTGAGTGGCCAATACTATGCATGTCACTTTGAAGAGTGTATTTTCAATGAGTGTTCGAAGAGAATTCATTCCAAGTTGGTATTATGCACTTAAATACCCACAACACGGAAAATGTGTGTTGATGTGTATTGACTACTTCTGATATGTCAATCCTCTCGTTTTTAACATGGTGAAGTGAAGAATGCTTATTAATATTATATTTCTTATTTATTTTCTAGATCAAAACGAATTTATTCTGCCCTTAAACTATATGTATATGACATTAGTATTAGTATTACTGAACTTTATTATTAATCTGTGAGTAGTAAAATGGAATGATAAAATAAACTATCAACACTTAATGCATGCACATAGAAACATTGTATTGGAAAATGATGCACATTGTTTGTGCTGACTTAAGTGTACAGTATACATGTATAGGAAGTGTAGCATGTATGTAGATTCTCCTTGCATTAGAATCATTTTGTGTATTCTGCTAATGTATAATCTTGATCAGAAGGTACAGTGATAGGAATATTGTACTAAATGATGGTCATGATTTTATCACAGTTTTAAAATAGTCCGCAATACAAAGGAGTTTGAAAGGGAATATACATTAACGTCAGGACTCCTTAGGCCAATAGGGAAGTCATTGAAGTATGGAGAGTCAATAGAGAGTGTAAGGGGAACTGTCAAACTTATTAAAGTCTAAACATTCCAAGAAAGTCAGCCACTCCAAAAACACTACGTAACACCAATGCATAGAAATAGCAATTTGGAAATCCTTTGCATGTGCTCACGCTCAAACAAATGCAAATCACTTTCCAAAGAATGAAAGGTTTGCGGAAACACCATGTGCGAACAATTTCTCAACTAAGAGAATGGTTCTGAAAAGAACCAGAGGTATAAACTCGACGTTCCAGTCAGTATGCTCTGACCGTCTTCAGGAGAGTGCCTAAACTCTAAGAAAATGTTGGTTTTTTTTCTTTTTCTTGAGTTTAGGCATTCTCCTAAAGAAGGTCAGGGCATGCTGACCGGAACGTTGAGTTTATACCTCTGGTTCTTTTCAGAACCATTCTCTTAGTTGAGAAATTATTCGCACATGGTGTTTCCACAAACCTCTCATTATTTAGTATCTCCACCATGCAAAGCCTCAAATCTTACTAATCACTTTCCAGTTTTTCTGTAGGACCTGTGTATACGTCTTTCAGTAGACCCACTTAAAGCCAGAATTGGCTTAGGTTGGGAATGGTAAAGGAATACCTGTAGGCTTGCTGTAAATAGTTATTTTAACATGCAGTTTTGTAAAGAGCAGTGTTGTGTTAGTTAAACAACAGACATTGCCAATACAGACATATCAATTGTTATAACTTGCATCAAGTTATCATGAATAATACAAAATGATTGAATAACAACATGGGCATATGTATACAGAAATGGCTATTACTTTACTGGGAAGAACATTGCGTATCCCGTACATTTAGACACTTGATATTGTGTATGTGCAGACTCCTGTGTTATAACCATCCAAAGCCTCAAATCACATTTAAATTGATACTTTAGAACATCCATGGCAAACTGTGATATAGCATATGTAAAGCCATTTGAAATGATGAGCATTAATATATGATTGATATTGATACAATGTATATAACATTGATATTAACAGCATGTATACTATTATTGGATTCCATCATGTTGATAAGAAATATTTAGATACCTTCAAAAAAATGTTGCAGTGACGTAGCTTTTGATGTCATCGCGACATCTTCATTCAGCGTATTGACTTATACCACTCCGGTCGTCTCTTGTGACCACCTTTTTGGGCGATCACAAACCAGCAGAGACAGAGACATCGGATACGACCTGCCTGCCATCTACGACGACCTGCTGGTTGGTGATCGCCCAAAAGGTGGTCACATGACCGGAGTGGTTTAAGTCACTACGCTGAATGAAGATGTTGCGATGACATCGAAAGCTACGTCGCTGCAATATTTTTGATGATCCAAAAAGGTATCTAAATATTTCGGTAATCCTTACTTTTAGGACCCCGTTCCTATCTAAGGTTAAAAGACTCACCAAAAGAGCTGACTAAATGACACTCAAAAGTGACATTCTGATATTTCTTGTCATATATATCTGAACAGTATGACACCTTCTTGAATGTCGGCAGGTTTAATTTTGTGAAAAAAAGCTGGCTGGGCTTTGATTTTAGAGGGAAATTAAGGGAGAAAGACGACGATGACGAACAGAAACTGACTCAAAAACCAAGATGGCAAACTGCAAAAAAGGGTAGGAAAGTCACATTTTCTTTGAAAGTGCTTTCAAAATTACAACTAACATGAATTTATCTGAAGAAAAAAGACTGCCCTAGCCTGCAAAAGTCACTTTGGTAGTGGACAGTCATCTGCAAAACTTCAGTTTTGAACAGAACTCGTAAAAAATAGAGGTGTCCTAAAGATAAGGATTACCAATATTTCTAAAGATTGATGTTGTTTCCTACTCTTAATCACTCCAAATCTGTTCCTTCATGATGTCAGCAAAGATGTAATTCCAGGCACCTGTTGCAGTGGAAATATTTGCTATTTTATGTTTAATACATAATGACCAAGTTGCACCAGTATCTTTAGAAAGGTAGGGAAACTGCATGGAAATTACTTCAGGTAACTCATTTAAGGAATAAATGGAAAAAAATATATCCCATAATTTGGAAAGTATTGTGTGAACAGCTGCTGATATACTGTCTACTCTCGTCCTCCCACAGGCCTTCGACTAGTGTCATTATACCCTTAGTCTGGTTCCCAGACCAAAAGATTCTGACTATTCCTGATGAATTTTAGGTTAGGTAGCCTCCGGTAATACATTGTATTACAATTTACGTCACGTGACTAAAACGGGAGGAATTCCTTCTTTTTCCGAAAATGTCCGAAGTTTGCCGAATTCATTTCGTTGACAATCGGATAGCGCCCGAGTATTTCCGAGCATAATATAGGTTTAATTAACTGCTAATTGCTTATTAATTTTTATGCCCCGGCGAAGCCGAAGGGCATACTGTTTCTGTCATGTCCTTCCGTGTGTGGGTGTGTGTGTGTGTGTGTGTGTGTATGTCACACTTTTGCTTTCATCACGATAGCTCAAGATAGACTTGATGGATTGTCATGAAACTTGGCATTTAGTTTGATAGTGGATTCCCCAAGAAGCCTTTTGAATTTGAGGGCTACATGTACAAGGTCAAGGTCAATATGGCTAAAACAAAAGAAAATGCTTTCATCAAGATAACTCAAGATAAACTTGATGGATTGTCATGAAACTTAGCAGGTAGTTTACTAGTGGGTTCCCAAAGAAGCCTATTGAATTTGGGGGTTACCAGTCAAAGGTCAAGGTCAATATGGCTAAAACAAAAGAAATGCATTATGATAACGTAAACAAAAGAAATGCTTGTCATCACGATAACTCAAATTAGCATTGATGTATTGTCATGAAACTTTAAAGATGGCTTGCTAGTGGAACCCTCGAGAAGCTTATTGAATTTGGGGGTTACAGGTCAAAGGTCAAGGTCAGTATGGCTAAAACAAAAGAAATGCTTGTCATCACGATAACTCAAGGAAGACTTGATGGATTGTCATAAAACTTGACAGGTGGCTTGCTAGGGGTACGCCCAAGAAGCCTATTGAATTTGGGGGTTACCAGTCAAAGGTCAAGGTCAATATGGCTAAAACAAAAGAAATGCATTATGATAACGTAAACAAAAGAAATGCTTTTCATCACGATAACTCAAATTAGCATTGATGTATTGTCATGAAACTTTAAAGATGGCTTGCTAGTGGAACCCTCGAGAAGCTTATTGAATTTGGGGGTTACAGGTCAAAGGTCAAGGTCAATATGGCTAAAACAAAAGAAATGCTTGTCATCACGATAACTCAAGGAAGACTTGATGGATTGTCATAAAACTTGACAGGTGGCTTGCTAGGGGTACGCCCAAGAAGCCTTTTGAATTTGGGGGTTACCAGTCAAAGGTCAAGGTCAATATGGCTAAAACAAAAGAAATGCATTATGATAACATAAACAAAAGAAGTGCTTGTCATCACGATAACTCAAATTAGCATTGATGTATTGTCATGAAACTTTACAGATGGCTTGCTAGTGGAACCCTCAAGAAGCCTATTGAATTTGGGGGTTACAGGTCAAAGGTCAAGGTCAATATGGCTAAAGCAAAAGAAATGCTTTCATCACGATAACTCAAGATAGACTTGATGGATTGTCATAAAACTTGGCAGGTAGTTTGATAGTGGATTCTCCAAGAAGCCTATTGAATTTCGGGGCTACAGGTACAAGGTCAAGGTCAATATGGCTAAAACAAAAGAAACGCTTGTCATCACGATAACTCAATTTAGACTTGGTGTATTGTCATGAAACTTGTCAGGTAGCTTACAAGTGGTACATCTCTTTCTACTTCATTCTGTAGGATCTTGTTGTTTTTCACTTCACATTTAATTACACAACACCTACCCTGTGAAACCAGTTGTAATTCAGAGGGAGGGGGTGCCACAGGTCAAGATCAGTGTTAACTAAACAAATCAATGGTTATGTAACTGAATAGTCCCACAGCCAGATAGCTCGTATAAATTATCATATCAAGAGGGTGGCAGTGTGTCAAGTTATGGGACGGTTGGGGTGGAGGGGCATTTGTGTTGGAAGACACACTTTTCTTGTTTTTTAAATGAGTTGATAATTAATATTCATTGCTTTCATTTAGAAAATTTGAATTTCAACGACGATTTGTGCATCAAGTATACTCGGATCGTATGGGCGACTTTGTGCTGTGTCATGTACTATTTTGAATCTGACGACTGTTATAGAGATTTTCCAAAAATCGGTCTTCATTCGGCTCCGCCTGCTAACAGTGCTATTTGAGTGCCTAATTGTGAAGATTCCAGATCAACATTAGTCAATGATATCTTACAGAAATATCAAACTGTATTATCATAACTGTGTGATATCACGAAGCAAGTGATTTATTTAAAAATTTGATCAGAACATTAAAAGCTATAAGTGATAAAGCGAAATCGGAAACGAAGCCGAGCTTTGAAAAAGGTCCATCAATGTCGTCATGTTTATTTTTAGCCACGGAGGCTGCCCGACCTACAATTTAGACATGAGTGTCTGGAATAATTGTTGGGTCTGGGAGCCAGACTAATTATACCCTATGGGTGCAACCCTGCAAACAAATTCCCATAGACACCAGTGCTACATGCCCATACTTCAAAATTCTTTTAAAAATACTCAGAACTCTCACAGGTATTCAAGCTGCACAGAAAAATGATAATCAACATGTCATCTTTCGTTTTCTTTTCATTTTTTGGTGGGTTGACCATTGACTTTTCGAGATATTCCCACCCAAAGAAGACGACCCCTATTTTCCCCAAAGCGGAAAAGTAGCCATCTAGAAAAACGATCCCTCCACAACATGGCAAAATAGCGCCACTTTCGAGCCCAATAGCATCCAAAATGCTCAGAATTGGGAGCCCCAAGTCCGGGCCAGAGGTTCATTACCACATCTTTTTAATTCCCCAATTTTACGGCGCTCAGAACTCTCTAATATAGGGTATAACTTTTATTCATGAGCTCGGCGGATGGATTTAGGCCTATTTACCAGTTTGCACCCCTATGAAATGTGTAAGGTCAGGTCCAGGTGCAGAGAAATGAATGCTGTAATTCTTGGACCAAAAGTTATGTGTACACTCCAGTGTGGGTGGCGAGTATAGGGACCCTGGCCAAGGGCATACATGTAGTATGATAACACTAACTTTTTTTAGAAGCAGCTGATACAATAGGAAGGAATAACATTGTATTTTGTTCGGGTAACTTTGTTGCCGTTTCATACCTCCATGCTTTGAATAAATACAAAAGAGTTTACCAGGCATGCAACTTTTCCTTGGATCAGCTGATTTCCTCTTTTTGTACTTCACATGTGTGCCACTGAAAATAGAAAAACACTGTGCAAAGTCTTGGAAAATTTTTGAATCTCCTCTTTTTTTGTACGACTTCCCAGTTGCATGCCTGGTTTACCCAAACAACATATAAAACGCCCTTCTGCATGCATTGTGTCAACCACCTCTCAAAATGGATGTGAAAACAAACTCGCACTGTAGCTCCATGGACTGATAGGAAGATGGGAACATCGTCTTGAGTTAGAGGATGTAGTGACTGCCCTACTTGAGATGGGGTGTGAATCATGTCGTTGATGGAGATGCAGATAATTTCGGGCAATTGAGCTTATATATTTGGATGACCTCGATGCTTGTGATGACTTAGCACTGCTGCCTGTTGATCTTGTGGTCCTTATCACCATGTTGCTGGATGAAGTTACAGCTTGCATGCTGAAGACAGACACACTCTGCAGTGTGGTGGCAAGGGTGGTTTGCTTGGATTCCGCCATGCAGATGTTGGTTGGTATTAAAAAGGGATATGGGAGATCCAATGGAAAAATCGGGTTTCACCTCAACGACATTGGCTCCCACTCCTTCAGACTGATGGGTCTCCTATACCCTAGGTCCTCAGCTACCACCTTAGACTGATGGGTCTCCTATACCCTAGGTCCTCCCTCTACTGAGACTGCAACCCTACTGTTCCACTTCAGTGGGCACCAAGCTTGCTCTAGGATCCCAGCTACTTGGCATCCACACAGGATGCAACTTCACACTTCATCGATTTCGCTTTTGCTACTTGAGCATTTACTTTCTTAGAGTTTAGGCATTCTCCTGAAGACGGTCAGAGCATACTGACCGAGACATTATTCGCACATGGTGTTTCCGCAAACCTTTCATTATTCAGATCCAATGGAGGCTCCTGCCGACTGTTCAAAATCTCTTTAGCGGCGTTAAGTACCTGATTTAATAAGTAGTGGTATTAGCAAAAAGGTAGACGAAATGCATCGAAGGTGCCTGTCCTTTGAATTGAGAAGAAAAAAAAGTTAAAGGATGAAGCTGGACAACTGACCGATTTTTTTAAAATGATGTTCCATAACTTGTGAACTGACTTGATAATAACACTTAAACTGAGGGATTGCCGTTGCTGGTTTAGTCTCGTCTTGAGGACTGCGCCGTGATGATGAGTCCGCCTCGCCTTCCTAGATGAGATGCCACTTCTAGGTGATGGACATCCCATAATTAGAGCTTACCTCCCTGCATTTAGTACAACACAAGAGGCATTACTATCAATCATATCTAAAAACACAACGGATAGCTCCTTAAAAGGTCTTTTAAAGAAATTTATTAGGCGTTATTTCATCCTAGGTTCCTTAATGATAGGAGATTTGTACTTACTGTTTTGACCAAATGAATAAAAAGTGGACTTTCCAGGGAAAATTTCACTGAAGCAACCGATTATCGCTTGGTGCACCTCATAGGTTTATGATGTAACTATGGCTTTCACCTGATGTGTACAACATGGATTGATGAATCTCTCCATTCATTCCAAGGTGTTTCATGAATAAAATCCAATACACCCTATGGTGTTAATAGTGTCCCATGCAAACACTTTTACACAACTCCTGAGGACAAGCCATTGTCTTTTCCTTTGTCCCTGTAATATACACGCTCCCATAGACTTGAAGCACATAAACACACGATCAAGAACCGTTTTCAACAAAAGATGAGCAATCAAAGTCAACAAAGAATCTGTTGTTCTCCCTTTGTCTGTCCCTCAGGATGTATGTTCGCCCACAGAGACCCTATGATTATGCACAGAACTAAATGCTGGGCCTCCAGGATTGTCAATTAACTTAAATAATTGAAATGCTTTATCAAACATGTTGCTAAATTTGTACCTTTATTGATCACATAAATGAAACGGGAACCAAAACAATTTGTAGGATAGTCATGGGATATTTGTGCAGTGGTGATTATAAAGCTGCGTAATATTATTGACCGACATGTTTTACTTTCAACAAAAAAATATAATCACAATGGCTTTGTGTGGTCTATGTTATTTCCCTACGAGAGAATGAACTTTTTTTATTCGCCATGTCATCTTTTACAGCCCTTTGAATGCTTTCATTTTCATTTCTAGTAATAAATCGAACGTAACTACTACCATGACGACCGATGGTGAACTTACCGATGCGTGAAATTTACGAGCGACTGAGCGTGGGAACAAAATATGAACTATTGTTCAAGAAGTTGCACTGGCACAGCACCACCTATTCAACATATTATTTTATAGTTGGGGTAGTAGTCAAACCTAAACTTCTGGACTGCCAAAGTGCCAGTTGAACTCTCTATTATTCAGACTTGTTTAAGTTTTCGCCATGAATCGAGGGTCCTGTTTGCCATATCTTTTCGTGGTTGTCGGATGTTATCTGCCTTTCGGTATGCTGCCCTGTGCGGCTGCACTGATGTCTGTGAGTCTCGAAAAAATATTTCCAGAAGGTAACCCCGTGGTTGGTGATATAGTCATACTGCGATGCAATGTCTCCAACCTGCAGGCAGGTCACGTCATAGAATGGGCAAGACGTGTTAATGATGCAGATACCATCCTAGCACACAATGGAACCAGCTTAGTATCTAGATACGCCGTCTACGCATCTTTGACAACGCCGAGGTACGAACACCTTGTCATTAATACAGCAGACAAGCAAGACACTGGATTGTATCAGTGTAACGTCACGAGTTCAAACGATGGCAGCAGCACGGTCTTGCTTTCAAGAACATTTTACTTGTCGGTGCACTATTTTCCAGCTGATATGTACCCTATCTGTGCTCCCCAAGGGTCATTCATTGCTCAACAAGGAACGATTCATCACATCAGCTGTACTTCTGAGAAAGGAAACCCCACAGCCCAAATGGATTTTGTATCAAATGGTTCAATTTATCTCTTACAATACTCGAATACCGTTGATACACAAACTATATCGTTAGATCTGAGTATAACTGCAGGTGTAGATACTGTTGCCTTTGAATGCAAAATAGCCTCGCCATTATCATTCCCAAACATGGAACGATCCTGCATTATCGGACCAATTCATGTGAGTTCCACGACTAACAAACCGAGCACAGCAGCGCAGACTCCCATATCCCAGCCGAAGAAATCAACAACATTCCCATACACTTTGAAGACTACTTTCCAAACATCTTATGAAACCTCCAGTTCATATGATACTCCAGCGACCCAAGCAATAACTGATGTCAAGAGCAGCATGCAACCACCCGAAGCACAAACCAGTAAAACTTACCAAATGACAACCACAAGACCTAGGGGTACTAGCCTGCAAGCAGTGACTTACGGCACTAGCAGCAATGTGGGTAGTGACATCTCCGTTGCCATCATCGCAGGTATTGCTGGTGGGGGAGCTTTCCTACTTCTTTTGCTACTGATATCGATTGTAATCGCTTGCGCTTGTTTGTGTGGATTCAGAGTTGATAAAAAGGAGAAACATTTGCTGCCAACACCAAACTCAACGCGGCCAAATACTATCAGCCGGCCGAGCAGTGGACCTCTTGGCCGTCACCATCCAAGCAGTAGCTCACACAAGCGTGTTAACAAGGAAACATCAACAGCAGCAGAGGAATCTGGTCGAGTAGCATGTCCAGCATCTGTAAAACGAGCACAACGACCGGGCACACCGAAGCCTCGCCGGGCCGATATGACACACCCAGAATCGGTGCATAATTCTACACAGACCCAACCCAACACATGGGAGCTCAATCCTGATGGATTGGAATCTCATGGCAGTGAAGTCCATCCATCAGACACGCCGACTTTGAGAATCAGTTCGCATACGGAACGCACCCAGCACTCGGAGACATCTTACGCAATGCTTGCCAGAGGTACGAAGCAAGAGCCTTTGTATACTGAATTGCAGAAATCGAAGAAATCGTCGGCAGGGAAAGGGGCCGAAAAAGTCCATGTTATGGAAACAGGGGCTGATTCCAGCATCGCACTCACTAATCCTACATACGCTTCTCACAATCATGAGGATACCCTTCCAGCTCCCCAAATAAATGGCACAGTTAAAACCAAATTGGAATCACCCGCAATGAAGCAAGTAACTTGGAAAACATAAAAGCTTTACGCATTGAAACACTATATATAGCGCCTGTATATATGCATGTAGAGTGCACAAACGTGTGAGTAATTTCCTAATCATTAGGAACGAGTATTAAGATTTCATTGCGTCAATATAGGGCCGGGTGAGTGAGAACTCAATTGGAAGATAGAGCGCCAACATATTGAAATCCTGCTCTGTTCAGTAAATTCTATGTTCAATCCAACATTGATGAACATATTGAACATAATTAGAGACAGTTTCGGATTTTGCTTTGTTTATAAAAAAAAATTGGTGTAATTTTAACATAGTTGTCTTGTATATGGCCAATCTAAGCTAAGAAAAAAAAAAGCTTTTCAATTTTCAATAACATTAAAACAATTAAATAAAATTGAGTGCAGCATAATTAGTTTGGACCCTTCTCAAGAAATTCCATTACCACGGCTCCCTGCTATACAGGGAAGTTGTGCACAGGCGGCCTACTGTTATGTGTAGTGTACTACAAAGATCAAACCTGCGTTGCTAAAATGGTGAACATTTTTATGATCAAATGAACCACGGAGGAAGGAAATTACATGTATGAATGAACATGTGTATGTGCAACACACTGTTTACAGTCACAAAAGGGTGCTTTCCGAAAGTCCTCCAAGTATACATACAAGCATGTCAACCCCACAATTGCTGCATGGGTCTCTATTTCTGTCTTTAAAAATACCAAGTTACATTCATCTACAATCATAACACCGATGTTCATTATGGGTTACCATCTCTTTTGTATGTACATGTAACATCGAACGAAAAAGTCGGTCTCGGGTTAGTTATGGTGTTAATACCTTATAAACTTCTCAGTATTCTCCATTCATACACACTAAGTAGTGAATTGGGGGGAGGGGTTTGGGTGCTTGCTACCCCCTCCCCCTTCAGCTGCTGACTAATATTACTAAACTAGAAAAATGTGGCCAAAAATAATCAATGTAATGCAAAAGTTCCTAAATTTATTCTTAAATTGCCTTAAAATGCAGGAGAAATCATTGTACATATTTAACAAAAAAAATCTGGGGAGCATGCCCCCAGACCCCCCTGCAGGGTGTGGCACGCATCACGCTAGCCCCATAAATGTGGCCAATTTACTGTACTACCTCCGTAAATACAGACCACACTTGGACCATGTACCTGAACATGTAGAACATCTATTTTTCGTGCAATTTCGTGTTGGAATTTAGATACGCCAATGTATGCAAATGAACCTGGAAATTACACGAAATATAGACATCTGAAAAGGGGGGACTAATTTTCTATCGCTTTAAGGAGGGCGAGTGTGCTAATAAAGTGTAAATAAACTACAAATAAAGTCTAAATGTGAAAATAAAACTTGACTAAGTTCTACATTTTCATGTACATGGTCCAAGTGTGGCCTTTATTTACGGAGATAGTCCAGTAAATTGGCCACATTTATGGGGCTAGTATTTCCTGAAAGTTAGATCCGCCCCTAATAAACGCTCAAACATCCATACCTTAAGCAAAAATTTAGTGTATATATTTTAATATCTACAGCAGCGTAAATGTTCAAACAATAATCAAGAGGTGTTTATACATTGCAGTTTAATATTAATCACAGGTGTCCAAGAACTACAATTACTTTAATTGGCTGCAGTAAATATTTCTTGCTAAAATTTTACAAAATTATATTAATACATATTTATAAAGATGCTTACTTCACTTACTACAACTACACAGAACGTTACATTTTTTGTAATTTTAAATTTGTCTTCAAAAAGTACAAGAAACAGGTCTGTAGCCAGAGGCATGGTGACTATTTTAGCCGATTTTCGGCCAACGTTGACGGATTTTTTGTTACAAAACGAGTTTGACAGAAATTTGACAGAATGGATTTTTTTGGCAGATTTCTGGCAGAATTCTGCAAAAATGGTTATTTGACAGAAACACATAGTAAATTTGAAAAAAATGGTACACTTGTTTAAAAAAGCTTCAATCTTTTCAAACAAACCCCTGCATAAATGGGACAGGTTGGCTGGTCCATGGAGGAAGGGTGTTCCTTCCTCCATGGCTGGTCTAGGTGCTGAGGTTCACTTTACGTGACTATAGATTGTTTATATTTGTAATTTGAGCCTTAACTAAGGCAATACTACAACATCTGCAAGTGATTTTTAGTGTTTATAGTGTATTTCGAGTGATTCTGGGGAATTTGGCAGATTTTTGATAAATCTGACAGATTTTTGAAGTGCATTTAGCAGAATTCAGCCATGATCTTACGGTCACCCTGGCCAGAGGGTGGTGGTGAGGGTTGTTCCAAATTCAACATGGGTAAACTTTATAGCTGTTCTTTTGTGTTTAATAACTGAAAAATAAAATCGCGTGTTCTAACAGAGCCTCTACAGAAAGTTTGTATGTGTCATTTGATAATTAAAATATCCAACCTTTCATAGTAAGCATTTGAAAAGTCAGCAATGAAAGTCCACTTTGTAGGAAACAAAACCTACCCCTCACATGAGATTGGTACAGGCCTGAGCAAAGTTCTGCAAACAAAAAAATACTCACACACATACATTTATATATTACAAGGGCAGCACTAAAGCAAAGAATCAGTATGCAACCTTTGTATTTTGGTTCATTGGGGACCATCGTTATTGAAGCACTAACATGGGAGCATTATTTTCTCCATATTTAAGTGAATTTGAGTGCCTTTTTCAGTATACACGTATATATTACGATTACCAATAAACCTATTTGTTTACGGTATAACGAAAATGGTTGCAAAAGTATGAAACGATTTATCCATCAGTTTTGCTGGCAACTACATTGTAATGCTTCGTGTCTATAAATCACATCCCACATCAAACTGGTCGCGTGACACCTACGAATTTGTATGTGCTATCAAACATGACACTCTGCATTGGTCCACTTATTGTATACCGGTACTTACACAACAGGTTAAGCTAGGCTTAGGCTTATGGGTGTTTGTATTCAATTTGAAACTTTCCTTTTGGAATGATTGTACATGTACAATGGTACAAACACGACATGATTTTTTTATTGGGGGGGGGGGTAGCTGTGTGTCTGGGTTTTTTTTTATTACTACACCGTTTCAAATATACATGTATATATGTATTTAAATTTAACTTCACTTAAAGGGAATATACATCATTGGCTTTTGCTGTAATTTTCAGAAATGAAATATTTGAGGGGTTAGTATAATAGATGAAATATTGTTACACTCACATGTTTGACGTTTTGTGTTCGAAAATGCTGGAAAAACCAAGAAAAACAAAACTGTTCAAGTAGTCTGGTTCCCTGACTCCACTAAATATAAAATGGATCAATTTACAGATGCCGGAAAATTGTAAGGTAAGGGTACCAGTCTAGCTGGCCTGCACCCGTTCATGAACATGCAACCAATAGCAAACAAAATTTGGACTGAATTAATGGTAAATTTGGAGAAGTAGTTGAAACATAGTTAGGTTTTTCCAACGGCGGTCAGCCGACCACCGCTGGAAATTTTTACAAAAATACCATTTTCTTGAAAATGACTTCACACCAGGTGCCATAATTTTACAGGATGCTTTAGACTGTCATTTACCAACATCCTATTAAGGTATTTCGCCAAACTTGGTAGTTTTATTTTTCGATGTTTGCAAATGTTGTATATTCCCTTTAACCCATGTTTTAGCTCCTTAAATTCCTAAACAGCCAAGATTTCTAGAGCCATCAGCCTG
The DNA here is from genome assembly GCA_029964075.1 of Patiria pectinifera. Lineage (NCBI taxonomy): Eukaryota > Metazoa > Echinodermata > Asteroidea > Valvatida > Asterinidae > Patiria > Patiria pectinifera. The sequence continues at coordinate 15,074 of JASAOE010001194.1, forward strand.
GACAAAGGCCTTCCACTACACAAAAACACTATTTGATATTCCAACTATGGCTGTGCACATCAAGTTTTGAACATTTAAGATTGAAAAACAAATCTGCCATGTTTGAACAATCAAATAGGAGGTTGCCATCAAACTGATTTTTGTTTAGATGCAGGTATGCGTACACATATGCGCTGTGTAATCCTAAAGTAAAAACCATTTACCCTATTAAACAGTCGTGGATCGATGATTTCTCACACGCCCAAGGGAGTTAGGTTAATGGTGTGTACATGCAGAGAGGAACAATAGAAATAGATTATTCGTATTAATTAAGGCAATAAATTAATTATGTTGCCAATAGTAACTACATTGTAATGCAAAGTCAACAAAGTAATTATGTTGTTGATGGCATTAAGTCAAATGTACTCTATTCCTACGATTTGACTTAAAACTGTCGGTGTACAAACTGCTCCATTCTTACAACACCCTAACCCTAACCTAGTGTCCTTACTGAAAGAGCTGTCACTGATATAAGCACACTGACGCCATCCATCCAGTACAGTTGTGACAATAATCGCATCATTTATCTCGACTTTACTTCTTTTTCTTCAATTCTTCAAATCTGCGGGTCAGGTCGTCAAAATCCACATCCTCCCCTCCGCCTGGCTTGCCTCCGACGCTCTTGTCCAGAGGGGGAAAGCTGTTAGTAGGGACCTGAGGCAGGACAGGCATGCTAGGCTCCGGCTGGCTAGCTGCTGGCGGCTTGCCTGCTTGGGGGTTAGGAGGATCTGTAAATTATACATCAACAAAAAATGGCCAGAGTAAATATATATTGTCACTCATTCTAACATTCAACACACTTTACTGAAGTTGTTGAATACAATCTAAACTGTTGTTAAAGAGGTTGTGGAATGCTCAAAGACATTTCCTTCATTTTTCGGGTATATGTAGCCTAAGGTGTGATGAAATAAAAACGACTATTGAGTCTGTCATGAAATGAGTACAAAAGGTATTTTTTTGAGAGCTGTTTTTCAGGTCCTGTTTCGACCCGAACGTGCAATTTGTGTAAAAGTCATTGTTGGGGGCAGCAAACAAAACATAGTAAATCATGACGTAATAAACAGGACTCCCGATGCAGCATAGTATAAACAGGTCCTGTTTATTACATCACGATTTATTATGTTTTGTTTGCTGCCCACAACGACGACTTTTACACAAATTGCACGTTCAGGTCGAAACAGGACCTGAAAAACAGCTCTCAAAAAGTACCTTTTGTACTAATTTCATGACAGACACAATAGTCGTTTTTATTTTATCACACCTTAGGCTACATATACCCGAAAAATGAAGGAAATATCTTCAAGCATCCCACAACCTCTTTAAAAAGAGAATTGATTAGCCAATGTCTTTGTGTCACATACTTTTATGTGGTTGTGTGACCAAAAGATTAACCTCAGATCTCTGCTTATTCTGCCACAAGCAATGCAATGTATTTCTGCACATAATTTACTACAGACCGAACAGTTTTGGACCTGTTCACAATGGACATGCTCCTGATATGTGTCACTACAATCTGTATACATGTCAAATCTATCAGTGAGTTTCACTGCCTGTATACATCATGAACAGTACAGTGCCTAACTTTGAAAGTAAAAATTGAAAATAGGGGTGATTTAAAAATTAGGCAGCAAACTACTAGAACTACAGCTCAACCACTGTTGAATTTCAACATTTGATGCATATCAATGGAAATAATAATGAATTCGGGCGATTCACAATGATGTGCGCCACCGAGAGTTTGCCATGGAGAGTCCATTTTTCAAGTTTACGGTCGACAAAACGCAGTCCATTTGAAGGAGTGTCAGTAGACAACTTGAGCTAATTTTGTTATAGATTGGGGCATAGTGTTCTGCCGGCTCATAAAAAAACCCATCATATTGATTAAAAGGGAAAAAAGGGCAGACATATATTCGAATCACACGCTTACGAAAGTACTGACCGGAAAAAACAAACAATTTCAAATGTCCCGCGCTGCGAATTTGTCGACCATCTCCCACAATGCACTGGGAAAAATGAACTCTCCGTGGCAAACTCTTGGTGGCGCACTGAATTGTGAATCGCCCGAATTGAAATTTGTAATGGCAAATCTGTGTACATGATGTTTCCTTTAACGTGAATCCAAAAGCACAACTTACACATGGGATCATTCTCCGAGTACGGTGGTGCCTGATGAGTGGTAAAAAAAGACATAAATGCTCATTAGTCCATCGTTAAACCATTGCTATGATGTCGCACTATTGTTAAAAGTGTGGATTCGGATCTACGAATCTCTTACGTAAAGTGTGGATTCGGAATTACGAATCCACACTTTGAACATGTCGGACAATTGTTCTCCATAGTGAGCATGAATAGGACCGTCTGCGTGAAAATTTGCTTTCCCAAAATTACCAATGCATCTTCCCTGTCAGATTCTCTGCCGTCACTGCAAAATCTACTTTCAGTCAGAAAGAAATCGTCGTCTGAACTATCCATTTTGACGTAAGGAGCCTATACACACAAAATGGCTTGGTTGTACGGGTGTGGCGATACACATGCTAAACACGCCAGGAAACAATGTTGCAACCTGATGCCACTTCCGCGCTGGTGTACAACGTCTGTGGAGAGTCATTTCAAGTATTTCCTAACAAAATTGGAAACATTTCTCAGTTCCAGATTCATGTGTTATCATCAGTTTGCAACGAATGACCTTCATTGAGATGATATATGAAGAAAAAAGTGGCGTCAGGTTGCAACATTCTTTCCAACACTTCTGTTGATGCAATGGTTTAAGTCGAAGAATACACTCGCAAGTGTGGATTCTTAATTTACGAATATACTCGGCGCTTCGTGCCTCGTGAATTCTTAAATTACGAATCCACACTTTCTCGTGTATTCTCAATGTATTAATTCATTGTGGAGTGTTAACACTGATACTGGAGGAATGGGGACATATCTCATATACTGGAAGGATGAATAAGATGAGGGATTAAACCAATAAGCATGGAACCCTTCAAATAGGTCAAACCAATTACATGTATCTTGGATGTAGAGAGCGAGCAATAAATGAACAAACTTGAAGCAACAGAAACAACCTGCAGGATGCTAATGTTACATGAATATAACCGGATGAAAATACTAGTGGTGCGCATGTACGTGTAATAAACCTTGTTGCTTAAGGTGGAATCAGACAGCAAGGTTTTATATCATATGGATAGGTAGTACTCAACCTTTTGTGCATTCATTGTTACTAAATTAACTCACAAACAGGGGCAGCGGACATACGTGTGCCCCCTCGAGATGAAAAATAAATGGCCCTAAAAGTTTTGATATGAACGAGGTATATGGAACATGAAATATGAAACCTTTCTGGTTAGTTCAGAAACCAAACCAGGTTCTAGACTGGCCTAGATTGGTCCAGTGCTGGTTAACAAAATGCACCATTAGCTCATGTGTACTCATCAACTTTAGCCTTGTTTTGCATGCAGAAGAAGGCAGTTGTCAATAAACAACAGTCAGATAAATTATCAAGTTTGCGGGTAACACCATGTGGGAAGAAATCTCTTCTTGGAAGAAGTGTGGTTCTGAAAAAAAAAACGGTCGGTTGAGTGTTGATGTTTCGGACAGTGTGCTCTGTCTGTCCTCAGGAGGGCAAGGACGGACAGAGCACACTGTCCGAAACGTCGAGTTCTACACTCAACCAACCGGTTCTTTTCAGAACCACACTTCTTCCAAAAAGAGATATCTTTCCATGGTGTTACCCGCAAACTTTATAATTTATCTGATCCGCCATGCAAAGCTTCAAGTCACATATAACAGTCAGATAACAAGCTAGTGATGCAAGAGACTACGAAGGAACATACTACATGAAGCATTAAGCATGCAAAAAAATGTTATGATGAATGACGCAAGGTGGCAAAATGAATATAAGCAAAATAAGCTTGACACTCTGACAAGGAGGAATTCTAAAGTCAAGGGTACGACAGGTGAGCAGTCTAGGCGATATATTCCACCATCACCCGTAACCCAACCCAAATCCAACTAAGAAACTATAAGAATTGAGCCTGAAATCCCCCCCCCCTCCCCGATACTGAGCCCTGAATAGAAAAATGGCAGTCATAAAATTATGCGTATTAATTTATGGAAACTGACAAATTGCCAGAAATTTATTGTGTCGGCTATTTTGACGACTGTTAATTTAGGCCAAAAAAAGTCTCCGGTTTTTGGAGTGGTGCGGCGATGCGGCTTTTTTTTGTTTTTACTTTTTTTCCCCTTCAAATGTCGGCTGATGACCGTGCAATTGGTGCCCGACTAAATTTAGTGCAAAACGTATTGGAGACCAGAGAGGCCACATTAACCTTATACTCGATCGTAACCCCATCTTAAAACACGTAAAAATTGTGCAGCAGCAGGAGTCCAGTCAAACCTGAGTTTGGAAGTTTTGAGACATCGCCGTACATTGAAAAAAAACCACTTTTTAAACGAAATTTGCCGACGCACATGGCTACGGCGAAGCGGGCACAGACCAGAAACCGGAGACTTTTGTGGGGCTTTAGAGGAATATTTTAGAATATTTTGATGGTTGTTGGGTGAAAATGAAAGTGGACTACACGATCAATATCCCTTCTCTGTTTTTTTCATGGCATGTTTTTCTCATGGCATATAAGCTGTGCGGTGTTTTATGGAATCAGCTGTAAGAGTCATGAAGATGGTAGACAAGAAATCTCCACCAACATGAACCCGAGATGTTATGCAGACCTGCTGGCTGTAGTGATCCACACTCACCCCGGGAGTAGCAGGACCAACAGGGGGTGCCTTAGGCCGTGCAGGCGGCCCACGAGACGGGGCAAAATTACTGTAAGATGGCGGTTGGGAATCATTCGTTCCTTGGTTCTGAGTGCAGGACAGTCAATGCATAAACAAAACAACATACAAAAGAAAAAAGCAAAGCATGCCCCCTAATCAGCCAAACATAAATATAAACAAACATCAAAAGCAAAGTTGTGATCAAACTATACGAGCCTCTAGAAGCTGGCAGTTTACTTCAAGCAGAACATTTTCAAATATGCCAGCCTGCTTTTGTAACTACACTACATGCAACATTTATTACCTACACCAAGGAGATTATGTTTTCATCGACGTTAGTTAGTTGGTTGGTTGATTTGTCTGTTATTAACAAAATAACTCAAAAGGTATGGACGAATTTGCACAAACAACATTTTAGAGGTGGTCCTTGGTACAAATCAATTAGATTTTGGAAGTGATCCGGATCTGGGTCTGGATCCAGGATTTTTTATAAGGATTCTTCGCCAATTATGCCAGTATTCTTTTGGGTGTACTGACAAAATATAGTGGGGAGTTGTTTAGCCTTGGCGGAGGTTTGTGCTCTCTGAGAGCTTTCTAGTTTACTCTGCAATACTGCATGCGATATTCACAGTAATAATGCATGCAACATTCAATTCATTAGCATTAAACATTCCTACAGATTCCATTCACATAGATACAAAGGCTTCCGTAAGAATGCGCAGTTATGAGTGCAGCATCAAGGTGGGTTAGTTTGGCTATACAGCAACCACATACAACGCACTAATAGGCCATCAGCCTCGGTCCAAAATTTTGGCAACCGGTATGAAATGAGGGGAATAATCGTCATAGCGAGTTTTGGCAAGGTATACACCTCCAGCGTTTGAAAATATGTGATAGCATTGCAGCGGTGGCAGCTTTTTGGGTGTTGTCACCTTTTTTCAAAATGTCCATCAAAATGCTTGTTACCACTCTAGGGGTATGCCTTGCGCATGCGCACTATAATCATTTATGCCCTGATTTGACACTGACCAAACCCCCAAGCTGATGGCCTATAACATTTTACTGACATCTTCAAAGCACAATGTTAGTTCACATTGCATGGAGGCATTTCGGAGCATGATATTGTATAACAGGATACTTACCATAGATTGTGGCTGGGTCTGTGTCTGTGGAGGGTAGGCGGGGTTGGTAGCAGGCGGCAGGTAGCCCTGGGCTGCCGGGGGATACGCCTGGCCAGAAGGGGGGTACGCCTGGCCAGGAGGGGGGTAGGCTTGAGCTGGAGGGGGGTAGCTGGGTTGCTGGGGAGGCAGTTGAACACTCATTCCTCCACCGCCACCACCGCCCCCGCCTCCCTTCTTGCTCCCAGACAATGTCTCATCTCCAAGATCCATCAGGAGTCCCTCAACCTCGGGAGGCTAAATACGACAATACCATAACCTTCCATTAGTACAGGTCATCGTTGCAGGACCATCTTTTATTTCGGAGCTTGAAAGTATCGTTAAAGAGCATTTAAATGCCAGGAGTATGGTTGACCCAGCACTACTTTCCTGACCTTCCATCTCTAGTGATGCCAGCATAAATCCTATCCAGTTGTTCAGTTATTACTTGATTAACCCTAACTCCCTAGCATGATTTACTAGGAACCATACCCATCCTGGCAAATTCCAACACCACATGGGAAACTGCACACACATATTTCTGACTTAGTTTCTGGAGGTGCGCCAACCCAATGTAAAAGACTGTCAGTTTAGGGGGTACCGTACCCATCCCGACAGATTCCAACAAAACATGCTGTTGGGGTTTGATGGGTTGAGTTCTGTTCGGGTTAAGTGTGTTTTCCTCCCAATTATAAAAGGATTTTATCTCATTGTCTTCTCTGAAAGGATTCTCAGCTGCACTAGCTGTACTGTAGTTGAGTGATTAACCACACATTTAAGGGTCCTTGGCTCATCACAATACGAAAAATGAAAGCTCAAGAAACATAAAAAAAAATAAACACAAAAATGTTCAAACTGGGATTCAAGCTGTTCGCACTGTTAAACTATAAAGGTATTTATATATTGGAGCACGGTTGTGTGTGAAAACAACATGTTTCAGTTAGAAACATGGCAGAAACGAGAGTCCATCCTGAAGTACTTAAGTTTTCTGGATATGATATAGACTACTTACACTGAGGATACAAGGATCTGGCACATAGGTCACACCGTGACTCCTTGCAATCTCTACTAGGTAGTTCTCCACTAATGACTTGGGCGGTGCTAGCGCGCTCATCCTAAGCTTCACCTGAAGACGTAGGGGCAAACAAATAGCATTTGAAAGCTGAATATCCCAGGTTTAACATTATATTAAGCATCATGAAACATTTTTCAATATTCCAAGGACACAGAGCCCGTTTCTGCTAGCAGCATTTTTTTGGGGACAGGCTGGGTTAAAGAAAAACATGCGGGCTAGTGAAAATGCCCGCGGGCTAGTTAAGAGTCTGTTTCAGTAGCCCGGCTGGCTAGTGAACAAAAAAGTTAAGGTCGAACCCTGTTGATGCAAACTCTGCGGGGTTCTACACGAGTACTGAAAGCGTCAAATTTCTGTCGACTCTCACCTTTTCGTTGACGAATTCACATTCTCCTTTTCGTGCAGACTCGCCAAATTCCTTCCCATATTTACAGACGAGCTGCTGGGACACCTACAAAAATGACAAACATAACACAAAAGGTTCATATCAAAATTGAGAAATAAAAACGTTTACTCTTTCCATACAAATATTAAAGCATTTGGCCTCGTGATATGTGGGACACAAACGCACTACATTATTCTGTGTTCCACTCACGCTCGCGGGATAACTAATAGTATAACAGAACTTTCCATTTCCTTATATCATATTCATTTCATTTGATACTTTTTCATTTAGAAATATTCAAGATAATCTGATTTATGCACATCCACTCTTAGTAAAACATGGCACTGAATAAACATGCTTGCCCCAAATTTTCTAAAATAGTTTTTTGTTCCAAAAGTGCAAACCCTGTACTACGAGCAAGAACAAAGCCTCTAATTCTCCCATACCGATTTCAGTTCAGCAATATCAGCGGACATACGTGGCGTGACCCAGATGATAGTTGATACTGCTTCCTGGATGCTTGGATCCAAGACTTTGCTAGATGTGATGAGACCCATTCTAGCCATCAAGAGATCTAGGTACAGTTCTACAATCTCCATGGCTTCCACCAGGTAGTCTTCACGAATGATGTGCTCAACCTGAAACCACAGGTCAATGCAAATGGAATTGTCGGTCAGTTTCCTTGTTCAACTTTAAAATCAAACAGTTTTAACCCTAACTCCCTAGGCCTTTTTGCTAGGATGTAGCCTCAATCCTGCAAAATCCTCCAATTGGCCTCATGGAAAAATAGCATATAGCCTGAATCCTGCAAATTCCTCCATGGACTTGGTACTCATGGCTTGCCTACCAAAGTCCCCAAAATGGGGGGGGGGTGGATTTTGATGGATTTGGGAAGGTAAGGGTTAAAGGAATATAAACACAATATTTTAAAGGGCAGCAGACTTTTCCTTCATTATGGCGACTAGAACGTTAAACTCTGTACTGGTATACAAATATTGAATGCTTCGAGTGGTGTAGTAAAACTAGCCTCCCGAGGTGATCCATGGACATTCTATTTTCCCGAGGCGAAGCCGAGGGAAAGTAGAATGCTCCATGGATCACCGAGGGAGGCTAGTTTTACTTCACCACGAGATAAAGCATTCAATATTTGTTTTATAACGTTTCACCCCCAGATTCTGCTTGGTTTTAATATTTAAAATTATTTAAATCTGAACACAGTTGAAATAAACTTCAATTTCAATACAAAATTGGTGGAAAATGTATTTCTCTCTTCCAAACTACCCCTTCACAAAATGTTCGAACCCAACTCTGCGGCGCGCTCTCTTTGGAACAATACGCGCTACGCGCAACGCGCACACCAGCATGCATTTGCACACACAAAAACGCGCTGTGGATATAGTACTTTGGTGGCTAATGGTATAGTACTTTGGTTGCTACGGGTATAGTACTTTTGGCTGTGCACAGAAAGATAGCAAAAATAGAAAGTAACATGTGACTCGCTCTCGGCCAATCAAGACACAGAATCTGTGGGTGAGGTGTTATAATATCAATGATTGTTAAGTACTTTACCCTTATCCGGGCCCTCTCATCCTTTCCTATGCACAGATAATCTGCTATCTCCTTCCGTGCTTTCTGTGCCTCTTCAGCTGAAAAAAAAAATTCACCAAACTATAAATTTTAAACTAGTCTTAATCCTTCAATTTGGGCGATTCACAATGCAGTGCGCCACCAAGAGTTTGCCATGGAGAGTCCATTTTTCAGGTTTACGGTCGACAAAAACATGGTCCATTTGAAAGAGTGTCAGTAGACAACTTGAGCTAATATGTTATAGATTGGAGCATAGCGTTCTGCCGCCTTACAAAAAAACACCATATTGATCAGAAGAAAAGAAAAAGGCAAACAGATCCTCGAATCATACGCTTACAAACTACTGACCGGAAAAAAACTAAATATTTCAAATGTCCTGCGCTGCGCATTTGTTGACCATCTCCCACAATGCACTGGGGAAAATGAACTCTCCATGGCAAACTCTTGGTGGCGCACTACACTTAGATGTAGTTGAAATATGAAACAGGGTCCCTTGTGACAAGACCAACTATCGGGGGTTCAAAATGACTGCACTGACAACCAGTGATTTCAAGCATTACAGCCCTAACCCTGCTGAATCCAACAGGATCCAACTATGTCACATACCCGATGAAGCCTGTTGGATTGAGCAGTTAACCTCTTGTGTACATTCCTCATGCAAAATGTTGAATTCAGCAGGCAACTGAACCGCATTATAACGCATAGTTGGACTCCGTTGGATTCAGCAGACAACTGAAAATGAGGCACAGTGGATTGAACAGGAAAGTCCGGTTGGACTCTGTTGGATTTAGCAGGGTAGTCCTGAGGAAGTACTAGGGGGTTAGGGTTCTGAGCAAGTATAAAGTTTGCCCTTCAATGATCCTTGTGAACTGCAGCTGTGAGATGGTGTAAAAACATAGAGCTAT